>JANJGK010000006.1:62210634-62250634 GCA_039081455.1 Macrobrachium rosenbergii
TTCTCCAGCCAAAGGTCCCATATATGTGGCACCTCCTCGAGGTAGCTACCCTGCATGCCAGGTCAGGGCATTTGATGACTCTGGTGCGCAGATTTCCCTCATAAGGAAAGACAAAGTTCCCCATGGAGCTAACATTAACAGACTTAAACATGTCACAATTGAGGGTATCAATCAACTGAAAATGATACTTCTTACTGTTCAGTTGAGAGTCACGAGACCTCACAAATCCAAAATCTGCAACCTTGCCATAGCAAGCCACATTCCCGGAGGTTATGACCTCCTCCTGGGACAAGACTTCCAGTCTCCATCAAAAATACAACAATCTGGGTTTCCAAGCCCCTCAAGTTATTCATTAGGCATGAGTAATTCTCTAGAGCCTCCATTCATTCCACTGCCAGTGCCATTTGAGTATTCTGTGCAGTAGCCCCCTCCATCCAAGCAGATTTCAAAGCCCAGTCCTGTGCCAGGCCTTGGCCCAGTGCCAGTGCCAAGGCACCCAATCGATCTCCCTCCTGGAGATCCCAAAATTGATTCTCAGTCTCTGCCAGTGCCACTTGAGTGCACTGAGCAGTGCCAAGCTCCATCCATCCCAAACAGCGAGCAATCTCCAAATCCTATACCAGTGCCTGACCCTGCCTTAGTGCCAGTGCCAGAGCACGCCCCAGATCTCCATTTGAGAGATCCCAGTTTGGATCCCCTCTCTTCGCCCGGCTTGGGTTCACTACCAGTGCCAATAAGAGAGATGGATTCTTCGGACCACAGCGGAAGCTCACTTAAAGGTGCAGCCTCGCAACCTGTGCCTGAGCTGGTCACTGCAACCTGCAAGACTCCCATGCCCTCCAGGGTATCTTCCTCCCTTTCCCAGTTATACGCAGACATGACTGTGAGTAAGGATTCTGTCACCCCTCAACTGGCCAATGAACTCAAGCAACTGCAACGACTTGGGGCAGAGCCTGTAAAGAATGCCCCTGCTCTGGCCACCAAAGAGGCCGACCTGGGCGGCACTAAGTTGTCCTCCTCAGACTTGGTTTGACCGGTTCCCCTACCAAGGAGAACCGTCAACCTAAAACAGGTCCACAAAAGAAAATCATGGGCGTAGATGGCTCCAGATCGCCAAAGGAGAGCCCCTGAGCTCCTTTGGCACTAGTACCAACCTGGCACAGTGCCACCCCTCTATCCTAAGAGGATCTTGGCATCTCTATCTAGAAGAAGGTATCAGGTTTTCTCACCTATTTATTTTCCTTATAACTTTGTAATTTATTCTTTTCCTCTAACATTTTTCCTTTCATTATTCTGTTCAATTAATCATATTATTTTACGCCAATACAGAGTGCAATTGACAGATATCCCAATATTGTAAGTCCTGTGACTTCCCTTTGAGGCCTTTTGGGCTAAAGAATAAACCTAGCCATTTCCATAAGCTAAGGAATATAATTTCGGCATATTTAATCATCACCTGTTTACAACAATTATAATTTACTTTGTATCTGTCATCTATTCTTTTGTGATGAATCTCAAGTCCCAGACTCGCAAACTGTAAATTACACACAATGTTGTACCTCACATACTTAGATGAGTGCCACAAGGCACCTATAAGGTCAGTGCTGTATTGTTGGTATGCCTTATCAGTGACTCCCAAAGTGAGATAATCTCTTTTACTATTGTTCTTTCATAGTAATTTATAACCTCTGGCTTCCATAGCCAGTACTACGTACTGATACATCGCATGTACTTATAATATGTGCCCCTAGCACAAGCGTTTATAGTTTCCCAAATGGCACTGAGCCGTCGCTCTCAAGTACAGTGGCAACATCTAACAAAACCCACGAATACTTTCGTTTTATTGCCTCCTCAAGGTATAGTAACCGCATGAACTTGTGACTAAAAGTTTTACTAATAAGTGCATGGAGTATTCTGAGTATAACAACATTAACCTCATGATGGTAGGTTCAATTTTATTACCAATTAAGTAATAATCTGGCTATTCTATATTCATTAAATGCTGCTTATTATCATTTCTTAGAAAGTAAAATTATTACTGTTGCCAGCAGCATAAATTAATTCTCCAAAGTAGAGTAAAAGTCATAAGTGATTTCTTCTGTTTATAACTGACTGACATTTTTAGCAGAAATATTGTTTTAGACTAATGTACACTAAAGGTTGTGAAGAGAGAAATTATTGCCTGTTGCAATAACGTAACTTTAGCCATTTTAACCCGACTAAGGGTGTAAATGTCATCAAGGTTGGGGAGGTATTAAGAGTGTTTCCACAGACGACATCTTTCATGCAAAAACTGAAAGGAAAAAGGATTAAGTAATCAATAAATTCAATTTATGTAGGCAAATTCACTTCTAAAACCTTTCTCACCACTGCCCCTTTGGGAAGAAAACCACTTTAATCTCTTGCTGTCGGAAATCTCTTAATTCCAGGAGTGGACCCAATCACAGTTAATCGTCATCCAAGGCAGGTCAGCTGGCGGGCTGAACATGTGCATTCAGCCATCTTGAAATTAGAACCATGCTGCCTGCATGGAGAGTGATCACAAAGCCATCTAGGAAGAGAAAGACATGCTTCCAAAGCTATAAAGGGCCTTGGAGAGAGGGGCTCGCTCTTAGAATTGTACGGCAGCCACGGAGAGCAGAGCTCAGTCCCTTGCTCCATTAAACTCCCTATTTTCAACATGTGGCTGGCAGTACCCAAAAGTATCTTTTGTTGTGAACTAATTCACTTGCCTTCCCTCTCGCTGGCCCTCATAAGAAGAGAACTTCAGCTCCTAAAGAAAAGTAAAATACCAGGATTTAAGATTTTTTTTTTGTCAGCCACATGCCCTTTCTCCTCCCACTAAGTTCCTCTTTTTTCATAGTGTGATATACCTACTGTACAGTGAGACCTGTGTCGCTTTATATTTTGTGCTGTTAAATTTGTAAAGCATTTACGAGAAGTGTGATGTAAGCATATGATGTTCGAGTCTGGAATTGAGTTCAGTCTAGACATCCTCTATGCAATTCCCCGATTCCTTCATTATAGTGCTAGTTTCAGTTGTGTAACCGTAAGTGTTTCGACTGCAGATTAGGAGCATTCAGCTGTGGACCTGCGTATCATTTTGTGTGCATAGCGGTCACTACTTCGTTATCAATGCCTTTTGAAGCGGGCAACCCATTTATATTCCCTCCAGGAAATTCCCCATCATTTGTTCTCGCCCCATTACACCAGAATTAAGCTACCATTCTTCTGTGTTTTTTTTTTTAAATATAATGAATCAAGTTAAAGCCCAGAGTTTATCTAATCACTCCCCTCTTGAAGTAGGCCTTCAGCTGTATTTTGTTGTTTGTAATTTTAGCTGCCCTCAAGGCTAGAATCCAGATTTTTTTTGGTAATTAAGGTAGGTTGTGTATCATCCTAGTATACCCCATTTATCTAGCAAGACCCCAGCTTTAAAATTACAACAATATATATATATATATATGTGTGTGTGTGTGTGTGTGTGTGTGTGTGTGTGTGTGTGTATATATATATATATATATATATATATATATATATATATATATATATATATATATATATATATATATATATATATACTGTATATATGTATACATATGTGTGTGTGTGTACTTCAAGTTTTGCAACAAAGAGGAGGAAATAGAAAGTTAAGTACCGAATACTTTCGTGTAATGGTTACTAATCTTCAAGGTACAATGAACGCTTGAAGAGATAAGAAAGCAGGAGGCAGAAGCTCATTAAAATACATAATAGTTAGAAAACGCAAAACATTCCTACACATCCGTTCTTACCAGCAAACAAGTTAGTCGCAAATAACTCAAACACAGAAATAAAAAAGAAATACTGGGTAACCTTTTCGGTCATTTATTACAACTCACTAAGTTAATCGAGAAAAATAATTCATACAATAACTTCATTAGCAGATTTACTCATTCAAAAGCAGGAAAACATAAAGGAGCAAATTCCTCGATGAACATTCAGATATAAATGTTTCTGTGCATAAAAGCAAAGTAGAATGTACTAAGTACTCAAGTGAGGTTAAATCAAGAGGAGATAAGGTAACATATTCCGACGAACAGGCTGGTCATATTGGCAAAGCTATGCATTCAGGGAATGGTAATGGTGTTAGTGTAGCCCACAGAATAATTAGTGAAAATCCATGGATGAAAGGAAAAATAGGAAGATGCCTGTCAGAATGAGGGATGGATCAATAACAATATCAGAAGAAGAAGAAGAAGAAGAAGAAGAAGAAGAAGAAGAAGAAGAAGAAGAAGAAGAAGAAGAAGAAGAAGAAGAAAGGCAACGCTGGCAGGAACATTTTTGTGTTGTCATGAATAAGAGAAATGGGGGGGACAATTTGATTGATATATAAGAAGTTGAAGAGCTGAATGTGTTCATGGGTGAATTCGCAGTGTTTCTAATATCATCAAAACTTTGAAAACTCCTGGTTACGAAGGAATCACTACAGAGACGATTTTAACTGAAACTGGCATACCAGGTAAACTGTTTAGCAGAAATGGAATGAGAAAGCAAAGCCTGGTAAATGGGAATACGTACCCAAAAAGGGTGATCTGACCAGATGTGATAACTGTAGAGACATTGTAACTTATGTTGGTTATAATGAAAGTATCAAGGAAGCTTATTGCCAATAGGTTGGAGAGATGTAATTAAAAACAAATTTAGTTAAAACAGAAGTCATGAGGACGGAGTATGCACGAAGGGATGGAATAACATTACATGGAGAAAGGAATAATGAGGTCGAACATTCAAATATTTAGGAACAGTGATGTTCTCTTGAGTTGGAACTGAGAGAATGGCTAATAAAAGGTAGATCAAACAATGGGCAGGCTGAATCAGATTTGGAAATCAAATAGAATAAAATTACATAAGAAAGTAAGATTATATACACGTTAAGTACGATCTGTATAGCTATGTAGAAAAGAATCATGGTATAACAATGAATCCATATCTAAAATCTTTTGTCGATTTGAACATAAACTTTAAGAAGAATAATAAGAGTCATATAAAGAAAAGTTAATGATGAAAGGGAGGGGATGGTTTGGACCATGTCCTTCATACAACTCTTGGGAGAATAGTAGGTAATAGTGTTAGGTGGGCTCCTGTGAGCGCCACGAGGGTTGGAAGACCCATACCCGATCAGATAAGAACTAAATGCAGGGAAGCTGGAGATGAGTGGAGATTTGTGGAAGATAAAGGACAGGAAAGATGGGCGGCGGAATTTCACAGGGGCCTTTTCCATCATCTGTCATTTGAGCCGATAATGATGATAGGAATGAACGCACATACACACGTATAAGCTCATCTATATAACCAGAGCACACTTACATACTACACATATACAAACGCATGTACTTATAGCTTTACACAACTAAGCTCATGCAGATATACACCTAGATTTATACAGAAAATGAATTTGCTCCATACGATTGACTAGCAAAAATAGGGCTAGAAACTCCTGTGAAGACCAAACAACGTTTTGGAAATGGTTCTCATTCATTTTACCATGTGGTCAATTTGACGAAAGTAAGAATCGTATTCGTCATAAAGCAAATCGTTCTTGAAAAACCGCCAGGCTTGATAGTGTTCCTAAGAGCCCTGTCACACGCTCAGTCTTTCGGAATCTCGTGATGTCTTGCCGCCGCCACTCAGGGCGCGAAATGGTGCTCTTGCTGTTACATGACCCGAGCCATTTCTGTCGTTAACAGGTATTTTTCTTACTTCGGGGAATAGTCACTACGGCTTTAACCAAGTAGTATAGTTAACTCTCTCTCTCTCTCTCTCTCTCTCTCTCTCTCTCTCTCTCTCTCTCTCTCTCTCTCTCTATATATATATATATATATATATATATATATATATATATATATATATATATATATATATATATATATATATATATATATATATATATATATATATATATATATATGAACCATTCCGGAAAGTTCGTCACAATTTCCCAAGGTCTGAGATTGTGTGAGCTGTAATGGCGAAGTTTGTAGGACAAGGAGATATTGTCCTGTTCCAACGGTCAGGGCGTGAGGAAACAAGCACCCTTAACTTTTGGCGTGGGTATTTCTGACCTACGATTGGTCAGATATCCCTGGTAGGAGAAATCAACCAATGTCCTACCTGAGGGGAAAATGTAGGGGATGAGAGAAATGCCTAGCGTGCCCACGCTAGGCTGCCGTTGGAGGATTCTGGCTCTGGCACTCGGAGGGCAATGACGTGTGATTGCCCGTAGCCTTGCGCTTTTCAGCCGTTGCGGCCGGTTACCGCTAAGTTACTGTCATTTTTAGTCTCATTAGATAGTCGGGCCCTTGTGTAAGTTTTAGATAATACAGATCATTGTAAAATTTACCCCCTGTGCCTTATTTAAGCATGACCCAAGTACTGCAGCCGGAACGGTGTAAGTAGACCCCATGAGAGGTCGGGTTCATATATATACTGTATATATATATATATATATATATATATATATATATATATATATATATATATATATATATATATATATATATATATATATATATATATATATATATATGATATATATGTAGTGGGAAGGTATTCACTTATAAAATGTCTGTTGTACAGCGTGCTTTCACTTCCATAGGGACAAGTTGCTCGATAATTAACTATGTTGGAACCTCACTAATCGTGCTCAGATGTCGGCTATCTTCCAAATTTTCAGAAGTTTTCCTTTTATATTTTGGTTAAATGAAAATTATGTTTCCCCCTTAATTGCATTTATTTAGTCTTTAAACTGTATAACTTTTCCGCCGAGGCTTTATCTTAGAAGGCACATTGTAAAATTCTTGGACTTAGCATTTCACTTGCTATGGCCATTCAGAAATTTTATATAAGTTCACAAGTCTCTTCGAGCTTTCACTATCACCTCTCCACACATCTCACACACTCCCTGTCCTGATGTCTTTCTAACTGACTCGCCTTCCAGAGTCTTCGTATATATGGGTATACATTCGATGCTGAAAACTGGTATTATAATTTTCCCAAGTTTCGTCCAGATAGGCTTCCCTTTCCTTTAATGTTTCACGTTTAAGTATCTATACAATTCGTTCAACGGTAGTTATCGAGTTAATGTTATGGTGTGCAAGAGGTCACCGGGCGAGGTCAAGACCTAAATTAGCTCATCTTTCTTCCAGGGCTGTGTGAGGTCAACACTCTGATTCAAAGGCGACGAACGGTTAAACTCGGCATCTGAGATGACTTAGTTTCGCTATCGCCGCCTTTTCTGTTTTGCTCTCTCTGTTTTTGCTCTCTCTGTTTTTGCTCTCTCTGTCTTTATTAGTGATTTTCTGTATGCCCTCGTGCGGATATTAAGATATTTAGTTCATTCACTTATAGACTTGATTCCATTATATATATATATATATATATATATATATGAGAGAGAGAGAGAGAGAGAGAGAGAGAGAGAGAGAGAGAGAGAGAGAGAGAGAGAGAGATGTATGTATATACATATATATATATATATATATATATATATATATATATATATATATATATATATATATATAATATATATAATATATATATATATATATATATATATATATATATATATATATATATATATATATATATATACATACAGAGCATGAGTCATTGATTTTTTTTGTACAGTAACATTATACTAGCTTATTATCATCTTTTTTTAAATAAATTCGGTGTTAATGTACTCACGTACTTTGAAAATGTATAAAGATGACACGAAAGTACTCGGAAATGAGTTTTTTCCTTTTCTTGTCCTTGTGGGAGACGTGTGTTGTCATCATATTTTTAAACAAATCACTCACACAATGTAAATACTTTAAAGGACTGATGAAAAGGTGAGAAATCTGAAGATACCTAGAAGTGATAATAAAAAGATGATGAACTCAGGTGAAGGATAGATCAGGGTCTTTTGATATCGTTCAGTCATGCTGCAAGAATGGAAGGAGTATAAGAAATCCTGGAAAGAGCTACGTAGATGGACAGATAGGCTGAAAGGGATATGGAAAAAGATGAGCCTCAAATGTTCGGGAAATAACCAAGAGTGCAGGGAAATGAGTAGAGTGTGTGTGTGTGTGTAGGGGTGTTTGACAAGCTACTGATGAGCCTCCTGAAAAGGGGTAGGTGAGGGAAATATGAAAGTTATCGGCACTGGAGGGCTTCGGGACCACGGCGCGGTCTTAAATAGGTATGTATCTGTATTGCTCGCTGATGTTTTAAAAGTATCAGCTGCTTTTAGGATCTTACTGTAGGTCAGATAGGAAACTATTTCATGAGGCTTCTGTCGATTTTTTAAACTACAATGTATTGGTTCCTGACCGGAAATGTAGAAAATGTGTTGATTACAACTACATAAAAGTCTGGCTTTGTACAGAAACGTTTACAAAGATCTTCAACTTTTTGCATTCATTTCGTGTTCTTTGTAAAGTTGTCTTATATTTCCTAGTTGGAAAAAGTCATATATGATTCACATGGTCCTAGGCTACGGAAGCAGCTTTGTGTATGCATGTTAGTACAAAGGTTCCCATTCGCTTATACTACAGGGCTACCGAAATTGCTTGAAGGTCAGTAGATCATTGAAAATTCCATTGACTGAGAGGTATTGAGCGCAGCAGGCTCCGTAGAGAGAGAGAGAGAGAGAGAGAGATAAAAGCACATGAAGGGATACCTGTTCTTGTCATCAGCAAAATGAACATTTGCTCCGCCTCTTCTTTCTCCTTCGTCACTGGCACCACTTCCTCGGCGCCCGCCGGAGGAGAAGTCTCCATTCTCACCACTCGATATGACTATGTCACTGCAGATGCTGCCTCTTCGATTGTTCAAGATGCCGCTGCTTGCACTGCCTCTCCTTCCTCCCACCACGAGCGTGACCTTGTGACCCCCCGAACCCCCCTGAGGGCCTAAATGATTCATTGCAAGGACACCAACTGTAGGGCTTGACATTTTGGCAATGCCTGATGCCACCAATTGAGGACAGCCAATGGGAGTTGACCTGCGGGAAGATATTTCGAGTATTACTCTTTTGATGAAGATCTAAGCATCTTATATACATATCACATAAATGCTTACGAATTGCACCTCCATACGCATAAAAAGCACCCAACATATATACTGTATATGTTATACATGTAAAATTAATCTGTCAGCTTTTACTGGAATATAAAAAGACTCAGTTCTTAAAATCTAACGTACGCTGGAAGACTCAGACTTTGGACACATTTATATATATATATATATATATATATTATATATATATATATATATATATATATATATATATATATATATATGTGTGTGTGTGTGTGTGTGTGTGTGTGTGTGTGTGTGTGTATTATGTATATGTATATGTATATGTATATATATATATATATATATATATATATATATATATATATATATATATATATATATGTACATATATATATATATATATATATATATATATATATATATATGTATATATATATATATATATATATATATATATATATATATATATATATATATCACATATCGTATGTATATACGTATAAGATTCTTTTAAGAGCGTAATATTTCCCATATCTGTTATTTTTGAGGCTTATAGCTGATCATGTGGTATTTTGTGATAATTACTTCTGTTTTATGGCAACATTCCCTTCTTTTATTACTCACAATCAACAGAAAAGCCTTAAACACTTGAAGTTTGGGGACACTGTTTAACTGATTTTAATTGAGACCGTATTGTCCATTCTGTATTTCAGATAATTTCAAATATTAAGGTAACAAAAACCTACCTGTGGGTTAGTTTTGTTGCAGTTTTTGCGCACGAAAGTACTATTTAAAGTAAAACACTCTCCTGACTGACTGATGAACCAAATTTCAGTGCTCATCTTTGCTCTCTCTCTCTCTCTCTCTCTCTCTCTCTCTCTCTCTCTCTCTCTCTCTCTCTCTCTCTCTCTCTCTCTCTCTCTCTCTGTAAAATAGTTTGTGATGTCAGCAGTACATAACTAAACTGAATTTGTACACGAAACTGAGGTTTTGCACAACAAATGAGATGGTTTCTCTATAACAAGATGATGATAAAATAGCTAAACTCATACATTTTTATGCTACAGTATTCTCGATTATATTTCCACTGTGTTTTCTCATTTTTTTTTCAAATCATAAGATAAATGCAATCGTGGCATAGGGCACACACGTATGCGCGTGCTCATTCGATGGTGTCTGTGACCTTGCTACAGCCCGTTAGGTTTAGTCTTGCCTACATAATATGAAATTCGCATTACAAAATTTTTTACGGCGATTAGAGACAAAGTATCAACAGTGATGAAATTTTCTCTTGTGCAGTGTTATGATATGTGTGATAATCATACTTTGAGTCAACTAAACTGGTAATGAAATACGGTACAATAAATCAAGCAAAGGGCAAAAAGAAATGGCAAAACGTACCTACGTATGCACGCACTCAGTCGATGGCATTGTGAACTTCCTAGAGTTTGTTTAGTCTCGTGCTTTTATGTTTATGATACAGTAATCCATATTTCATTAAAGGATGTGTTCAGTACTGTGATGCTGTGTGTGTGTGTATATATGTATATATATAATGTATATATATGTATATATACAGTATATATATGTATGTATGTATGTATGTATGTATGTATGTATGTATATATAATATATATATATATATATATATATATAGAGAGAGAGAGAGAGAGAGAGAGAGAGAGAGAGAGAGAGAGAGAGAGAGAGAGAGAGAGAGAGAGAGAGAGAGAGAGAGAACAACAACTGAGGTATGTTTACAACAAAACCTAATAAAGTAACATATACACACCTTTACTATATTATTTTTAATTTAAGCATGGGGACGTATGTACGCACACACTCAATAACTTTTTAATAGTATTCTAAAAATGAATTTGCTCTGAACATTTGTCATCGACAAATACCATATGTACTAATGTAATGCACAAACACTGTGTATTACAAACTGAACGAATTTCAATTTCTGTAGATTGTAATCGGTTAGGCTTTCAAGTAAAATTACCAAACTCACGGCTTATATAACAATTAATAACTATCTCTCATAATTAAGTACCATTTACTAGAGAACTGACATAAACAATATCAATTATGATGTAAACAAACGAATCAGGAAGCAGCAGTTTTGCAATTTTGAGGGATTTTACTTTAACATAAAGTAAGTTAGTTTACCTTTGTATGCCTATTTTACATTTATATACAAAAATGAAAATAATTCCATTGATATATTCGCTTCTTTTAGAAACTAAAAAATTATTCTACTAATTCTTTTGCTAGTAGGCTCAATCAGCTGATTCTGAGAATCTAAACATTACAAATGGCAGGATGGTCAGTTTTTTATACTTATTACAACAATGATATAACAAGAACACAATACAGCAAAATGGATTCTGTAAGTAAAATAACAGTCTCATTACCATGACCTTTATCTTAAATACAGCTAAAATAGCCCATTTGACATACTCAAATGGACACTGTGAGTGTAACACCTAGGGTAGCCTAGGCCAATAGTTCACACAACCACACATTTTGTATCTTGTGTATAATAACAACTGATAAGGAAGTTGCTGTATAAAAATACATTAATGGTAATAAAACCACGGTAAGCTGTGGTTAAACACAGGTAGGCTACCTACCTACTGAACTGTGTCATTTACAAGAGAGAAAAAGGAGGGGGTTGCATAATTAAGCAGTGTATTTTGTTACAAATGGGAAAAAAAGGTAGATGATAACCTTTCGCATAAATTTTTCAGTTTAAAGTGTGATGGTTGTTGTTCATAAGCATACTGAGTGTGTACACTTATGTGGTATTGATAAGCTTAGGTGAGGAAGGGTATGGAGTTGTCCTTGAACACCCCTAGATCTTTTCACTTGCCATTATCAGGATTTTGCCATTATTTGATAGGTCCTGGTCTCTATTCATCCAAATAATTGAAGTATTTCTGCATATATATATATATATATATATATATATATATATATATATATATATATATATATATATATATATATATATATATATATATATATATATATATATATATGTTTATTTTTTCACCTGCACACACACACACATATATATATGAAATTTTCTTTCTTTTTTCAACATTAAGTCATTTGCCCCTTGACTAGGAATATCCAGAAAATAAACAATAGTACATACCTGGAACATTCATACTACCAATGCTGGATCGAAGATGAGCCGCATTAGTGGTAAAACTTCAGTACATTAACCACTCATAAACCTACGCAAAAGGCTCATCTGTAGTGTGTTGAACCTTCCTCCAACCTTTCCCCTGCTACACACACTGCACATTTCACCCTTATCTTGCCTACCTTCTTGATCTCCCTGGACACTAATGCCCTTTCTGTCAATTCCTCTTGCATCACATCAATCCAACTCTTCTTGTGTCATTCTCTCTTCCTTCCCTTCATAACACCCGAATTGTGCGCTCTTCTCCCCAGTATGTCATCCTTCTTGTTGCCACATGATCAAACCATCTAAAATGTTATGATTCGTCTTTTCACCTACACTAACCTATCTACCACTTCTATGTATTACCATATTTCTCACCCTATCAGTTCTCCCTACACAGCATAAAGTATGCAACAGTTCATCTCACCATTGTTCGACCTTTTTTTCTTACATTTGCATTCCGCAACCATACTTTACTCTCATGAAGGAGACTGTCTCAACGTTCCCTTCTTACATTCCCACCTTGGCTTATAGTGCAGCAGATTGCTGTAAAAATCGTTCAGATAGTGAAACAAGCATGAAATTTGGCAAAAACATTCCTAAGACTACGCTCTCTTAGAAAAGGGCGCTGGCCACCTGAAAATCCAAGATGGCGGCTATTTTTCAAAATGGCCGCCATCTATGTTGAGATTCACTGGTTTGGGAGCATCTATTGGATGGAATATGCCAGTTTTTTTTTTTTAAACCTCGACTTTTAGGTTATAAAAATGTTCCATACCACACATTTTATTGAAAACCCTTACTTAATGAATTGTAACCAAGATGGCGTACAAAATGGTTGCCATAAAAGTTTTTTTTTCTATCCACAGCGCTAGCAGACATAGAGACCAACTGTTTTTATTTAATGGTATATTCATGTGATCAGACAGTTTAACTAATATGCTATTTTCAACTGAAATAGTAATGGTATGGTCACATACAACATTGTGTCTAAGACTGTAACCATAAAAAGAAAAGAAGAGAAATACGGACTAAACGCAACCAATCTATGTATAGGTCTCTCAACCTACACCTTTGAAAAATTCGAGGATAAGAAGGTAGGCATAGCATGACACGTTGGATGCTCAAGCTAGATTATCTACTGAAGAGAGGGCAATATTTATCTAGACTTCACATTTGCAAGTGCACAGAGCTGTGCAGGGAAGACCCAGCTTGTAGCACTTGCACCTTTCCCGACAGCCTGCTTTGCATCCACATTTGGTAAGCTGTTGGCAACTCTTGGCTAAGGGCGAGTTGGTTGTCCAGAGGACTTGCCATGCTTCACCAGACTTTTGCCATCCCCACTCAGCAGGGTTCTCTGGCTGTGGCTGACACTGGGTGGCCTGCCCCCACACACAACCAGCCTGGTACGCAGCACGCTTGGTGTGTTGGAGGAGAGCTCCCCTGGTTGGTGGAATGGCCTCATATGCCCTTTGTTTTCTGGCAAACATATCAAGTCTGGCCTGGTCTGACTTTGATGCTCCAAATCGTAACTGTGACTTGATGTCAGCCCCATGCTCAACCATCCCTACAAACTGGAGCAGGAGAGGAGGCACAGAATTTCGTACACAAGCCTCAGAAAATGTGCCATCAAACCGTGACTGATGATCAAGTATAGACTTTCTGAGAATATTTGCTGCTTTAGCAATGATAACTGCCTCTGAAAGATCAGATGATTGAGCAAGTGCTTTTCCCACATCCTTTTGAAATGCAAGTAATACATCTCTGCCAGATTTATGAGCCTCAAGTTCTGGAATTTCTGCCAGAAGTTTGTCTTTGAGTCTCGTGGAATTTACACTTGGTGACTCTACACCTAATTGTTCCAGACGTTGTTGGTAGAGGTGGCAAATATCTGCCAGCCGAAATGTGACTGGATCATCTGAACAAAGGTTGTTTTCAACAATGTATGTCATCAGTTCTGACAGAACTAGTGGATACACATCTGATTCTGACTCAGTGCTACCTTGGTCTTTCTCAAGGCTCCTCAGGTAGGACCTTTTTCTGTTGTAGAGGGCACAAAGACAGGCATGGTGATACTTAAACTCCTGTGCAATGACATCCCCACCAGTCAACTTAGCAAGGAGCTTGCCATCACTAAGTATCTCTGCACATTCACGCAATTTCAAGTCAAGGCCCTTAGTACTAGCCTGTCTGAGATCAGATGCAGGTGCCACTTTCTCACAGAAAATGCAAACTTCGTTGTCATGACTGGTTCGGCGCAGTTTTGCACGACTAGTCTCAGTGTTGCTGGTCTGGTCATTGGATTGTCGCTTTCTTGCACGGTCCAGTTTAGTGTTGTTAAACAACAAGCGACAGTTCACATGGTATTTTGCTGCATTTTTCCTGAGAGTGGCCTCTATGCCATCACCTTCATCCAGCCTTGCTGGATCCATTATCAGTGGCATTTCATTAATTTCACTGAACATGGGAATGTTCCTTGCCAGCATTGTGTACCCATCATGGTCTAGGACATGATGACTTGGAGGTGATGTCAAGTGCTCACCTCTTTTGTCCTTCTGACAAAGACAACACAAACTCCAGTTTGTTTTTCTACTGCTCAATATTGGATTGGCATCACATTCTGCCATGATTTCACTTTTGATTAAGGCCGAGGGGTTATCCTTTTACCACCTTAAACAAAGCACACATTCCTGTATGGGATTCAACTAGGTTCGGTCTCCCTACACCTAGCCCGATCATTCATCCAGTGCCATTTAAGTCCCGTGTGATCTGTACACCATCCGGGTAAGTACATGAACCATCATGTACAGCCCCCATACCCTTGGCTCGGCTCTCCCGCGCTGGCACATCCTGTCTATTCAGGTGCGGCTATCTAACTATAGCTGGTCTGGGGCTGTTAGAAAGCATTTGGGACACTAAACTAAACTATACTACAACTACTAGTCTAAGACTACAGGATTAGTAAAGCTGGATTAGCTGGCACTGAACCCCATGCTGAGTTACACAGCAGTGATGTCACCAGTGTGCCCTGGTTGTGTGCAGACATACACTCTTTTACATTTATTAATTTTCCTTCAAAATTGATGAGTTATTCGAAAGAGATGGCCTCATTAGGATCTAAAACCACAGAAACCAAGATCCATGCTTAAAACGATAATTGTTGAACGGGCATTATTTCTCATTATAATTATTGTTTCTACCTTTTCTTGGCAGCCATATAGCCCCCATATTTAAAGGTAAACTGTACTGGGAAGCTACAGAAACATAATATTCACAAGAAATAGTATGGAAGAGCTTTACCATATTGCTAGAAGCAAATACATGCCATTCTAGTGAAAAATTAGCCAAAATCTGTCGATACTGGCCGCCATCTTGGAATTTGGCCGCCATATTAAATTTTTTGCGTGGCCAGCGCCCTTTTCTGATAGAGGGAACTTTAAAGAGCACTTGTGCAAAATTTCATGCTTGTTTCACTATCTGAACGATTCTTATGAAATATGCAATTATCTGCTGCACTATTATGTGAACATTTCAAGTCTCTTATATACACTCTCTGCTACTTTCTTGTGTCAGCTGCTCCTGTTCTTTCATGTTACCATTATTCATTGTATTAACTCCCAAAGTAAGTTGCTTCCATTCTGCTGTACCCTATATTAATGTTTCTTACTCCATATTCATGGTTTCCATTTATCCTCATACTATGCTCTTGCTTACAACTACTACCAGTTTTTTCTCTTTGTAGTTCCCTTTCATTATCTCATAACAACACAATATTTTCTGTGAAAATCAGTCATTCCACACTCCATTCATGACTCATTTTCTGCTCCCATAACTCGGCACCTACACGTACTATTCTTTCTAACTTCTCACATCAGTGCAGTCAAAAAGATACTAAAGATTAATGAGAAATTACTTGCCCTTATCTCAGACCCACTTTTACACAATACTAGTCATCCTCCTGCATACATGTTCAAACATACATTTCATTTCCATTGTAAAAACTTTCAGTCGCTCTCAGTAGCCTCCACATTGCCTTTCGATTGATTCCATCATGAAGTGTTTTAGGTCCACGTATGCAGTACAACATTTTTCTACTTTCAAACTTCTCATACGGATCATAACAAAAACCTGACCTATACATCTCTTCCTTGTCTAAACCAACACTGTTCTTCCCTGCTATCCCTTCTGTCGTTTTTTTTTTTTTTTTTTTTTTTTACTTTCTCAATCAAAATCCTACAACGCACTTTCCCTCACTTATTAGGTAATGTTCTACCCCTATAATTCTTACATTTGTCTCTGTCACCTACCTTAAAACAGAAGGATAATAATTATTATTCCTCTCACCCATTCCTACTGAACCTTTCCTCCATCTACAGTAGACATAGCATACAAACCCTGGTCGACCAGTCACCACATCATCACAGCCATACCTGCAGCATCTCACATGATCCCCAGTGAACTCCTGGTATCTGTACATTCTTCATCCCCTTTAATTGGCCTCCTTATTTCAATCTTGTGTCATTCACCTTTGTCCTGTTTCATTCACTTTCAAATAACCTTCAAAATGCATTCTTAGATTTTTTATTGGATCTCTCCAATTGTTCTTTAATTATAAAGATCCATACCTTTCATAACCTTGCTCCTTGCATTTCCTTCCTTGTGAAACAACTTTTTATTATCCTTGAAGTTCTTGGTTGCCTTCATCACTAGCCTTCCTTTTCTCTCATTTTTCCTTTTAGCCCTCCTCCAGTCATTATCTTCTCTTCTGTGATACAGTTACACCTTAATAATCTAATATTTTTCCTTCACTAAACCTATAATTCCCTCTTCCCACCACTTACTGATTTTATTCCCTCTTCTTACCCTCCTATGTCCACAAACACTCACTGCTAAAACGACACCATCCTTAGATTTTACAGTCCTTGTTTACGTTTACTCCTACTACGTCAAGATCCTCAACCCTAACCTACAGTTCATCCATTTTCTGAATATAAGCTCACCTAACTTACTTTTTACGCGTGTTAGCCATACAAAACTTTTGTACAAAAAATTCCCCATTGAAACAAAATTTACTGTCTTTGATACATAACCTTATAATTTTTGTGAGGTTTGCTACAGTTAAGGGAATGTCATAACTTTCTAATTCTTCCCCTAAAAATTCCAGTAAATCATCTGCAGGCACTTTTGTAAATAAAGAGACAACATCAAAACTAACAATAGTAAAATCAAATTTCAGTCATTTTAATGTTAAGAGTTTATTGATAAAAAATTCTCCTAAAGAAGTTTCTGGCTGCATCTATGAAATTCCTTGTAAAAAATGTGATAAAATGTATTATGGACAAACTGGAAAATCCCTTTCACAACGAATCAAACAACACCAATATTCTGTGAGAACTGGCCAAACATCGAATGCATTACTCGTACATATGAGAGATTTAGATCATCCTATTAACTGGAGTAAAACAAGAACTTTAGTCCCGTGCAATGACAGTTAAAAGGAATATCATCAAATCTTGTTTTATTAAGTCAAATAATAAAAGTGTTCTAAATTTAAATCTCGGTTTGTTTAAACTTGATGATTTCTTAATCAAAAAAGGTGATAAATTTATGCAAAATTAATATTTATTTTTATACATGTTTCTGCAATGTGAATGGCTAAGATTCCGTTTGCCTTATGGTTAAGTATATATTTGGATTAGTTTGTGACCACGTGATCCCGGATTTGCCGTGGATTAACCTTTTGTTTTTTTACCCGCTGGCAATTAACCATCTGGTATTCAAGGTTATATATGTTTTTGGATTTTGTAAGCCTAAACTTTAGTATTTCTTGTTGTTTGATCTTGGGTTCAGTTTGTGACAGCTCGGCCCGGATTATCCTGGATTATCTTTTTGTTTATTACCCTTTGACAACTGACCATCTGGTACTCTTGTTCTTTTTGTTTACTTTGTAATCTTCTTTTTATCTGTGTCTCATTCGTGCCCCAACGATGCGTTAATAAACGTGAAAGCGCTTGGTACTGAACTTCTGCCTGTCGTTTTCCTGTGGGATTCGCTTATACACTGAAGTCACGTGCATCTACTGTGATTTTTTTAATATATATATATATATATATATATATATATATATATATATATATATATATATATATATACATACACAAATATGCATATATATAAAGCATATGTAGGTGTGGCAGTACGACGCTGGTGGTAAGCAGATGACCGTTGACCCGGGAGGGATGGAAAATAGGTTATTCCCTGGTATTTTGGGCCTCGTTCACTCCCGTATGCATTGAGTCTGGTGGGCGTGTTCTCTGGAACACCTTCTTGAGAAGAGGCCTAAGGATTAACTCGTCGGTGACATCCGATTTCCAATGTCCTCCTGACGGGTTCATACTGTTGGTTTGATTGGTGACAGCAGATTCCAGCATCTTCCTCTTGTAGGGACGGCTACTTTTGAAAAACAGCTCGGCTCCACTCCAATTTGTGGTATGGTCTTTATCCTTAATATGTACGAAAATCCCCGAACTCTCTGATCCATATCTTACCGATCTTTTGTGCTCAACTAATCTTTGTGAGATGGCTCTACCTGTCTCCCCAACGTAAATCTCATTACAGTTGCTGCATGGTATTTTGTAAACTCCGGCGTCTGCTTCTTTTCTTATTTAAGTGCACGTTAATGAGCGAACTCCTGATGGATTTGGGATAATGGAAAATAATGGATTATTAGACCTGAGGTATTCTATAGCTTTTTTGATGGCCTCGTTGTAAGGAAGTTTGATTTTGTCGTTAAAATCTATTTGTCTGTTGTGGAACTCTGTAGTATAGTATTTTCTATTTGCTTTATTATAGTGTTCACGATAACGTACTGTGGGTAGAACAGTTTCATTTGATGTTGACAGATCGTACCGAATTCTTTTTCTAAGTACCCATTTGAACATATCCTAATCCCTTTGAGAAATAGGTTGCAGCCAACCATGATCTTCACGGAGACATCGTGGTAGCTTAGGAAATGAATATAAGAATCAGCGAAAGTAGGTTTCTTATATACTGTGAGGGCGTATCTGTTCTGTTCTCTTACAATTAATACATCTAGGAAAGGCAATTTTCCGTGATTTTCCAATTCTGTTTTAAATTTTATGGTCGGAACCAGCGAATTTATTCTATTTTAAACAATTAATTGAAATCTCGCCAGCTTTTGTCCCAGAAAGTAAAAATATCTTCTACGTAACTAAGCCAGATCATATTGCATCCCTCGTTGGACAGGTCGGTAGAGTTCTCGGCTAGCACTCTGCTAGGCCCGAGTTCGAGTCTCCGACCAGCCAATGAAGAATTAGAGGAATTTATTTCTGGTGATAGAAATTCATTTCTCGGCATAATGTGGTTCGGATTCTACAATAAGCTGTAGGTCCCTTTGCTAGGTAACCAATTGGTTCTTGGCCACGTAAAATAAGTCTAATCCTTCGTGCCAGCCCTAGGAGAGCTGTTAATCAGCTCAGTGATCTGGTTAAACTAAGATATACTTAACTTAATTTTCAGATCATATTGCGGGGTTTGGTAGGCGACAAAATTTCCGTTTCAAAGTATTCCATGTACAGGGTCTCTAGCTGGGGGGGCAGGGGACTGCGCATGCTACAGACAAACTTTTGGCTGTAAAAATTGCCATTTTGATATGAATATGTTGTTACATATTCATATTTTTTACTGAAAATATATACAAATATTAAAAATTGAACTCTTAACGTAAGTAGTCTTCTTTTAAACACTACACTTGCATTAGAACGAATATCATAACTTAGATTTCAGAACCATGAGGATTTTGAAAAATCAGCAGATTTCTTTTACATTAAAATTAGATTGTCATATATAAAGAGAAAACTGTGTTTAAATCTTAACTATTCGTGTTAGCAAATATCTAAATGAAATATATATTAAAACATTTAGGCAAATAAAATGAGTGATTCTTCGTCAGATATCACCTTACAGAATTACAGATTTATCACAACGTCTTTGAAGAAAACAGCTGTTGCTGTAAACACGGCTTTGTGTGGCCAGAAATAAGAAGGGTTGCGTTTTCTTCTTCTTTCAGCTCGTACCATTTTTTATTCCTGGAACTTGCTTCCAGAACTGAATTGAAGACTTCCATGTTTAGGTTCTGTTCTGCACCCATGTCTTTATAAAATTTCAATAATTCTAGCTCAAAAATTTATTCAAATGAAACAAAGGTATAAGCAAGCGGAAAAAGAGGTCCCAGAGAAGAATGGTAGGTAATTAATATTCTCTATTATCTATCGCTCTATTAGTCCTTTAAGTTAATGCATAAATCGTTAAAGACGTGAGTGGGTATCCCAGTTGTTAGGAACAATCGTTTGCCGATTGTTCCCTTAGTGGGTTGTTGCCTCCTTTGTTTTTGTTTGTTGTTCTTGCTGGCGAGATGACGTCTGTTTGATGGCGTCAGTCTTCATCAGTCAGGTTCGTAGCAGCAACAAGTCAGGTTCGTAGCAGCTACGAATCAGGTCCAGGGCAGCAGCGAGTCCGTTGGGGTAGCAGCAGCAGGTATCCTTACCTGAGAGTCAGGTCCCAGCAGCAGACCCATGGAGAGTTTTTGAGGACGAGATGGTTGCCGTGTCGGCTCTGTCTTGGTCGTTATTGGAGGAGGACGTCAGCAGGTCTCGTCAGCAGAGCAGCGGAGGTTGTTTTTGGCCATGATGGTTGTCGTGTCGACTCTGTCATGGGCGCCTGGAGTTGGAGGACTGTGCTTGAGGGCTAGATGGTTGCCGTATCGGCTCTGTCTTTGTTGTCCTGCAGTGTTCCTGTGTTGCAGCTTCGTCTGTGGTGGCATATGTAGCTCCGGCTGTATATATATTTTTCAGGTGATTGCCTTTGCCTTTGTACTTCTGCTGTATCACGTTTTTCCCGAGTGTTTGGGTGTCCTGCACAATGTGTTGCAGTATTAAGGATTTCACTGTTATTTTTGTTTATGTATAATTTTGCACCCGGGAGGGTAATGTTATAAATTGATTTTTGTTTTACCCTACTGTGTTGATTTTTTTTTTTTCATGCTTGATATATTTGACAAGTGTTGTAATGGTCTGTTGTGCTGTGTTACCTGTTGTTGCTGTCATTATTGTTTAATGTTTATTTTTGGACACATTATTTTTACTGATTTCAATTTATGTAATTCTTGTTCCCCTTTTGTCAGGTGTTTTTGTTATTGTACTGACTCTTGCAATGCTCTTCCTGTAACTGTTATATTGTTTACTTTGATTTTTGCTGCTGACGCTTTTATTTTTGTATAATTATGAATTTTTTTTTAACCTGACTCAGTGTACATTATGTATATAACTTTATTGTAAAATTAATTTTAAGGTAACTTTTTGGTTTTGTTCAGCTCCTCCCTCCTTTGTTTGTCACCTCTCGTCAGTCATTTCAGCCCAATTGCTTGTTTGTTTTAAAGAACCTGTCGATCTCGAGAGGAGAGATCGTAATACCAGTCCTTTTCGACGTTCTGCCTCCTCTCTCCTGAATCTCTAATGTTCTCCTGCTAGAAATGAGTCAGAACCTCTTGATCTCCCTCACTTTCCAAGAGCAAGCAACCTTTTATAGGCTATCCCTGCGACTTTTGTCCTAACCCTTCACTGTTCCAAAATTTCTTGACTGTCCCTTCCTCCCGCCATTCTTTCCCTCCCCTCAATATTAGCATTAAAATTCAAAAATTAAATCTTGAATATATTGTTCGCCATTAACACTAAACTGATATTGTAATCGAAAAGATTCTGTTTACAATTAATGACTAATCAGAAAGTTTAAACATTTTCTTGTGTTCCCTTGAGATTTAAATTCGAGTTCAGCCAACGTATTCTTCCAACTGCACATATGTCAAAAAGCTACAGATGTCTGTAGAGCCACGATTGAAACATAGTACCTAGAGGCCTATAGTTTGTAAATACACGTTTTTTCAGTTGCATAATGTGGCAGATATTGCCCACCGATGAGGTATTACAGTCTGTGGGAATAGCATCCCAAAATTCTTAACATACAGCATATCTGTCATACGTGTAACACCCCACCTATGAAAAGAAGCAGTGGCAAGTGGTCCGAAAATATCTTATATATAAAAGAATATATAAGATAGAGATCAGTCAATTATAAAGATGCAGAACTTTCTTTTTTCAGCAGTGGAATCATTCCTTCGGTCATTCCAAACTTCGAAAAAGAATAAATTGAATGAACAATAGCTTCAGTATCCTTGAAGTAAAACAGTTGCCATCACCACATAACTGTTATCCAGTTTTCACTTAAAGTGCTTCTTAAAATTTGCGGTAGTGTGAACAAGAATGCTGATTAAAATCGCTTTAGTGCATTCAAAAGCAGACTGACGAATAAACACACACCGAAATTTTGCATGTTTCCTCAAGGGACTGATAGGCTGATGGGAAAGGGAGTTTACTTTTTCTATTCAAAACATATCTTTCTTAGTATTATTTCTTGCTGCCATTTACCGACAACATTGTTTGATATATCTTGGTAGTTTTATAGTATTAACTCACAACAGATTCGAAGAGTAGTTCTCTTTTTTACATATCTTTCCGAACAATTCTTGCCAAATTCTCACATGTTTCCTATATCTAAGATTAAAATTTGACAAAATTTCATTCACTTATATTCCATCACCACCTGTTTCACATTTATCAACGTTAAGTAAATTACTGTACCTGATTTTGTTAACTTGAGTAGTGGCAACAGGTTTTCCATGACCAGTCAAGTCCCGTTTGCCCCAGCCCTTTTAACATACGTATATGATTGGCAAACTTTGTTTTAGCGTTTGCCCTTACATAATTCATTCAATTTACCATAAATTCAATATCAGATAGACCGAATTCTGAAATACAAAGGCAATAAAGAAACTCCTTCTCCAGTTTTTTTGTTCTTTAAGCTCATTCTTTGAAACTAAAATGTTTCATAGTTAGGCTGCGTGCATTCTACAGTCTGTTTTTGTACATAGATTCCTGATCCTAGATGCTCATATCAGTTTCTCAGCTGGACATTTCTGTTTAAAACATTATAAATGTCCCATTTCAATATCTCCTAGCAGTAATTCACTATGTACCAAATCCCATACTCCCAACCTGCTTCTCAAACAGTAGGAAAATCAAAATATGAACTTCAGCGCAAACCTTCTGATGATAAAAATATTAGTTATAAATCATGTTGATGAAAATTCTCAAGAGGTCTTTAGATTTCAGGAGAATATCTGATGTAGACTAAACTTTTACCGCTAATTGCCTACTTCATACCTAAGGTGGTGGGAAATGCTCTACATAGAATATGAAACATGATCTAAATACATAGACCTAAGAAAACTTACAGTTATGAACTTTTCATGGTATCACTAAACATATAGATGCACATAATACTGGATGAACATTTATAACTACGCCTAGTTTTAAAAATGGTGGTCTTTCATAGTAAAAAGTAACAATGCTAAATAGATCAGTTGAAGAAGGACAGGGATATTGTCACGTTACTGAGCTCACTGAAGTTGTTAGAAGCCAAATATATCTAACTGACTTCTAAATGTCAGGGTAATATGTGCAAAGTCTGATGGCTTCTTTATCTCTTGCACAGCAAGTTTCTCATGCTTTGATTCTGCTTTCCCAGCATCTACTGGTGGTTACTCCGCTGCTTCCCGATCAGGTTCCTTTGCTAAGCGCCTTCCTCAGTCCCCAACTCTTGCACCTTCAATATCAATCTCTTCGTTGAAGTATCAGTTCATGGCACTGGTTAACATCACTTCCTCTTCAAATGATGCGAGTTCGTTACAGCAGCAGTTATGTAGGTATCTTTGGCTTTTGGCTATCGCTCTCATGACATCACGGAGAGGGAATGAATCTGAATCCTTAGAATTCTTGCAAGTCAAAATACTACCGAACACAGACAACTCTGAATGAAAGAATAGGCTCTATACATACAACAATGAGTCGACAATAAAATTGGTCATCATTCTGTAATAAAAATATAGATCCAAAGTCTTAGTCCAAAAAAATGAAATATGTTCTCGATATATCGGAACTTGTAAACTCTTGTGATTTGACCATTTATCACATAACTTTTTCTCACACACAACGAACAAATGTTTGGTCATCGAAATTTTGGATTCATTAAGTCTCTCTGTAAGGTTCATAAACATTTAAGAGTGAGAAGCCTCGGCTCCGCGAGCAAGCCCTGATACTCCTCCCAAGCATCCAGTGAGGAGCTTCAACCGTCAGTATTGACACTGGAAATATTTATGTTTACCCAACCCTGATACGCTGTCGCTACTGCCTATTATTCAAAATGCAATATTCTGAAGAGGAACGGGAATTTCTCCTCCCCTCTTTATAAATATTGGCTATTGCTTCTTGAACATGCGAATGAATTCTACAGTCTTTCATTGTTTTATTAACATTTTACCAAGCAAATAGCACCAAAATCTGTTAAAGTCACTATAATGGACTTTCTGCGTCGTTATATGAACGTATACACATATACAATAATATACATACATTCATGCTTACATATGGATAGGGATTCCTTTTCACATGAGCAACTGAAATATGAAAGTGGCAATAGCTTCATTGTATTTTCTCTTTGAAGCTACTCCCTATTTCCTATTCATACACTGACAAATATATATATATATATATATATATATATATATATATATATATATATATATATATATATATATATATCTTTATATATATATATATATATATATATATATATATTAATATATATATATATGAAGTTTTTTATCACACCATGATTTATATACAATCTTGAAGCTACAAATGTCGTTTAATATCAAATTCACGCTACCTCGAGAGTATCTCCGATGGAGAATTATCACCGAAGGGGAATTTATATAAGTGATAAATGAATAAGTACCACGGGGACGCGAACCCTTGACATGGACCCATTCAACGACTCCAGTGGACGTTACCACCGCGGTGGTAACGTCCACTGGAGTCGTTGAATGTGGTAACGTCCACTGGAGTCGTTGAATGTGGTAACGTCCACTGGAGTCGTTGAATGGGTCCATGTCAAGGGTTCGCGTCCCCGTGGTACTTCTTCATTTATCACTTATATAAATTCCCCTTCGGTGATAATTCTCCATGGGAGATACTCTCGAGGTAGCGTGAATTTGATATTAAACGACATTTGTAGCTTCATGATTGTATATATATATATATATATATATATATATATATATATATATATATATATATATATATATATATATATATATATATATATATATATATATAAATGTATGTGTTTAATAATGAAAAGCTGTTTCCTTTAGCAGAAAGGGACTTCAAAGAAATAATAAAACGAAGGTCACTATCACTTTCATATCTTAATTGCCCAGTCGGAGATGAATCATTGTGCATAGCACTCCTACATAGTCACTTTACTCCTTTACATAAAAGACTCTCATCTTAGTCGGTTCCCCAACACACAATCGCTATTCACCTTTACTTTGCAAGCAGTTTCTTATAGCCTGGAATTTTAGACCCTTACATTCATATATTCTCCCATTCCATTTTTCAGTTAGGCGTTCAGTCCCTTTACATTGCTTGACCCTCCAAGCGACCTCTGAACGGCGCTATCCTTTTTCACATTTCAGGTGTCTCTCCTCCACCCATCTTACCTTTGCAATATCTTTCATTCATATTCAACCCGACACTTCATTTCGAGGAAGGAGGGTGAGTTCAACAGTCCCTTCGTGTACTTCCATTTTGGTGGCCATGGATGCTCCTCTTCCAATACAGATGTTTTCCATATGCATTTCTGCATTCCTTGTTTCATCCAGTTCTTTGATTCGTTTCTTGTCTCCCAAATATCTGTTTCCTGTTTCATTGCTTTCATTTACCATGACGCTCCTATGGCTACATTCCCTAGATAGAGCAATTTCTCTTCGTTATTCCCTACCAGTACTGTATCTTTCACAGACCTTGGCTACTCCACACTCTGATCGAAACCCAGTATCCTGTCTCATCTTGCATCTACATCAAATGTGCTTGCTCAGTCGATCCGTAAAAACTTAAAACCTATGAATATACAACACAACTTTGTCTCAGAATCACATTTACACAAACCAGCCACCCTCTCGTCCTGATATTCTAACACACACTTTGCTTCATTCTTAAATATTTTTAATCCTGCCTACCAGTTTACCTTCAACAACAAAAACAATCTCCTTTGCATCTCCATCAATTACATCAGACACTTTTCTTGGTGAGCATGTATGCTGCATACACATCTCCATTATTCCCTCTGTTTCTGTCATCTATCTCGCTTTTACAGTCCAGATCACATATACAGTATATATTCATACACACACATAGCATATATATATATATATATATATATATATATATATATATATATATATATATATATATATATATATATATATATATATATATATATATATACGATTTTTCCTGGGGAAATGCTTACCATGAGCCAGTTATAGACTCTAGATGAATGATTTCGTTATTTACCTCTATTTTTTTATAAAATCTGACTGCTGTTGATTCAGGAAATCGTAAAAACAAAGAAAGAAGGGGGAATTTATCTGAGCAGAGTGCTCTACTCACAAGGTATTTGTAAGTAAACACGTTAGGATAAGTTTAAAATTACATGTATTTACATGAAATGAAATATCAGAAGATGAAATGGACTAATCAGGCATGCAAGGTCTGAGAGGTTAATTATAACTGGAAGAATATCCGTCGGTGTGACGATGCTGACACAAGACACAGTCAAGAGAGATTTCCACAGCTAACAAACCCACTGTGGAGCGGAGAGATTCACGAATTAAAAGCCAGTAAGGACGCAGTAAAATATGTATAGGACAAGGCGAGCACAGAGGGCGCCAAGAAGCCTTGAACACACGATTTTATGTAATTATTTAAACAGGTATATACGTAACACTGACCTAACAAGGCAAGGTTGATATGAAAATACTGGTACTTAGAAAGGGAAATAGGAATTTGATTACGGGAATTAAAACAGTGTGACTGACGGGAAGAACCTTTGCAACAGATCACTTTACCTTGTAGAAGAGGTGGCTTCAGTGAGGGAAATGTGGAGGAAGGGCTGAGGGCTTCACTGGCAAGAAGACTAAAGGTCCCTAGAAGATAGGACCACGTGGTAGGGTATGGCTCTCTGAAGGAGATGGGTCTTGCTAGCATCCAGCAGTGTGTCTCTCTCCTGTTCCTTCTTTGAGACCTGATATGACTTTGGTCAGGGATCAGGAGGATACCAACAGGTAGACTGGAGTTGGTTGTCATCTATGACTCAGTCCCAGTGTGCCTGCCAGCTGTCCTCTCTTAATCCAGGCTTAGGATTCTGAAAGCAAAGTCTCCCACAGTCATATATTCAAAAGGAGGAAGTTGAAAGGGATATAAAGCTATTAAAAGATTAAGGAGGGGCCTATATTCCTTTCGCCCTTCCTTGTAAGGTAGTGCCCAAAATGCACAGTTATATTCTCCAGCTTTAAATGAAGCATTTGGTGGCTGGGATTCTTGGGAAATTATAGTAACTCCCCACCCAACTTGACATCTCGCACCTTCAGTTGGGTGCAAATGTCTACCAAACCAAGGATTCAGCAGACAAATGCTTTACATTACTCTAATTTTCTCGTTAATGGCACTCAAGTATATTTAGTAACCTAAATCTCTCAGCGTCATATGAGATATCTGTAAATTTACTTGATAAAGAATTCAGTGTTTTACGTTAATTGCAGAGTAAGAAAAAAATTAAGGTTTTAACCTTAGATTACAATTACTTTAAAACAGGTACATTTACAACTATAAGAAAGTTACTGTAAGTATTAAAAATACACTAACTTTACTTGACCTCCTTAAGGTAAATCTCAAAATAAATGAGTAAATTTTTCATAAGTATTAAAATGCGATAAATCATAAGTTACTGTTATTTTGAAATAGGAACAGTTACCAATATAAGAAAGGTACTGTAAATATTAAACACAATAACTGTAAGTGATTTCCTTAATGTAAGTCTTAAAATAATCATGGACTTAACTTTTAATAGTTATTATAGTCAAAGACATGCAGTTAGTTTGCCTTGAGGAGGCATTACAATGAACCATATATGGTCTTTGTTAGATGTCGCCATGTTACTTAAGTTGACGGCACAGTGCCAGACGTGGCACTGAAGTCAAAGGTGCTTATGAGCACGAAGCTGAATGCAATGAAGGACAGACGGTCTTTCCAATTCTCGGACTCGGGATTTAAATCACAAGGCAATAACAAAGAAGGCAAATGACAATGTTAAGGAAAAATTATGATTAATATCTCGAAATCATATTCTTTAGCCAATGAAAATGGCTTAGGTTTATTCTTTTGCCCAAGGGGCTTCAAAAGGAAGTCACAGGACTTACAAAAATGGGATGTCTGTCAATTGCACTCTGCATTGGCAGCGTGGGAACAAGGTAAAATATAAGCCTTGGTGAGGTGCAAAATAATATGATTAATTGAACACAATAATGAAAGGAAAAATGTTAAGGAAAAAAATAAATTACAGAGTTATAAGGAAATAAACAGGTGAGGAAACCTGACACCCTCTTCTGGATAGTGCCATGGTCCTCGTAGGATGAAAGGGTGGCACTGTGCCAAATTTGCACTAGTGCCAGGAGAGTTCATCAGCTCTCTTTAAGCTACCTGGTGTTACCTACACCCGTGATTTCTGCAGCAAATCTCTTTAGGTTGATGGTTCTCCTTGGTAGGGGAATTGGTCGAACCGAGCCCAAGGAGGGCATTGGAGTGCCATCTGTGTCGGCTTCTTTGGCGGCTGAAGCAGGGGCATTCATTCCCGTTTCTACCCCAAGTTGCCGCAGTTCCATGAGTTCATCGGCCATTTGAGATACAGCAGAATCCCTACCCATGGTTGTGTCTGTGGGGGACCGGGAAAGAGAGGAAGAGGTTGTGGTTGGCGTGATAGGCTCGCAGGTTACCACGACCAGCTCAGGCATGGGGTGCGAGGCTGCACCTTCAGTTGAGCTTCCGCTGTGGTCGGAAGGATCCGTCTCTCTTACCGGCACTGGTAGCAGGGCCAGGCAGGGAGAAGAGAGGGGACCCTGATTTGGATCTCTGGAATGGAGATTGGGAGAGTACTAAGGCTGGTCAGGCACTATTATTTGATTTGGAATTTGCTCATGGTTCGGGACAGACGGAGCTTGGCACTGCTCAGGGCATGCAAGTGGCACTGGCAGAGATTGGGAATCGAGTTTGGAACCTCCTGGAGGGAGATCTATTTGGGGCCCTGGCACTGGCACTGGCACTGGGGCAGGGACGGGCACCAGAATGGGATCTGGGATCGATCGTGATGGAAAGGGCCACCGCACATCATACTCAGGTGGCACTGGCAGTGTAATGAGTGGAGGCGTTTGAGGCTTACTCGTGCCTAATGAATGATTTGGGGGATTTGGACCCCTGGATTACTGGGGACTGGAAGTTCTGTCACAAATTTTGGATCTATGAGGTCTTGTGGCTCTCAATTTTGAACAGTAGGGAGTATTATTTTAAACTGATTGATACCCTCAATTGTGACAAGTTTACGACGGTTAATGATAGCTCCTTAGGGAACTTTGTCTTTCCTTAAGAAGGAAATTTGTGCACCAGAGTCATCAAATGCTTTGACCTGGAGTGCGGGGTAGCTACCTCGAGGAGGTGCCACATATACGGGACCCTCGGCTGGAAGGCCTAAGGACTTGGGATTTGTATTTGTAACTGCCAAGGCAATAGCAGGAGTACTTGATTTATTATTGGGGCATTTTGCCCATGTGGGAGAGTGGCCATAAACTTTGCAAGCCATGCAATAGCTCTGGCTATAATCCTTTCATGGTACTGCCCCTGTGGAGGGTGCAGGCTTGTTAGTTGGTGGATTCCTGGGTGAGGGTTTGTTTCGGCACTGCTCAGGAGAATGCCCGTATTTCTTGCAGAACCCACACACAACGGGTTTCTGCGAGTGCCCATTCTTGGGTGGAGGGGCGCCAGAGGTGAAAGAAGGAGGGTATATTTTATGTCCCAGTGAACTTGCATGGGCGTGATGGGTGTCCCATGTGTCGGCAAGGCGACAGCACTACGCTAGAGTTGTGGGCGCTTTTTTGCATACATGGGTGGCTAGGGCGGAAGGGGCATAATATAAAAAATTTTCAATCTTGAACCGCTCAAGGGTGTCCTCAGTGGTGGAGACTCCCTGCGACTCTAGCCATTTAGAGAGGTCCCTATCTGACTGATATGCCCAGTCAGACCAGGCCTGTCCTGCTTCTTTTATCTGGCCTCTCCAGAGTCGTCTCCAGTGTTCGGGGGTGATTTCATAAGCCTTTGTGATCGCCTGGCGCACTTCCACCCATTTCCCTTGATCTGCCTCAGGGAGGGCATTGAAAGCAATTAGACCCTTTCCTCCAAGGAATTTTTCCCAAGAGTAGGGAGACTTCGGCGGGAGCGAGTGGGTAAGCGCTAAGGACCCTTTCTGCCCGATCAAGCCGCACCTCGGGCTCGGCCTCGATCCACTTAGGCATAAAAGTATGAGCCTGAGTGAGGGCGGAGCACCAGGGGCTGGAGAGGAGCCGGCAGTGTCAATTTGGGCCATCTGTAGCTCATGGGCTCGCTGCTTTTCATCCCTTTCGAGCTTACCCTTTCGTTCCTGTTCTTTCTTCTGTCTTGCATGTTCTTCTCTTGCAAGTCTATCCAGCCTGTCTTGCTCTTCCTTCCTCTCCTTTCTCTCTTGTTCTTCCTTTGGTAGTTTACCTAGCCTCTCTTGCTCTTCCTTCTTCGCCTTTCTTTCAGCCTCCCTCTCTGCCTTGGCATCGTCTATTCTCTCTTGGACCCACTCCCTCAGGGCTTGTCCTGACAGTCCCATGTCCTTTCCAGTGGACATATAGAATTTGAAGTGTTCATTTTGTTGGGTTTTGGATGTCGTAGACATCTTGAGATAATGCTTATATGGGTGTGACCCTTTAGAAAATCAATATGTCTGAAAAGACTCAAATTTCAGGGTGTCTGAAAACCCAAGGTTGTTTGTGATGAACTGGTTTAATACGTCTGAATAAGACTTTGTAAAGTCACCGCCAAGCGGGTTTTCTGTGCTGGCGACCCATTTTCTTTGCCTCTCCTAGGTTCACCACTCCTAGGATAACGGGTCACACAGATTCAGTCATGCCCAATCATTTAAATTGATTTATGTAAATATTTACCTGTCACCAACTTGTATGTTATGTGTTTCTCTTTCTCAGGTATCAGATTGTATTCAACTTAGTTATTGTCCATTTGTGTAACTCAAAGTGTATTTGTTCATTGTATTTATTATCAAATATTATTGACCTCAGGTCACCCTAGTTCTCATTGTATTCCTCTGCTGCATGACGTCAGTCTGCCACTATAGAAACCACCTGTGCCCTCAATAAAGCAGCAGTAACCTTTCTTTCGCACCTCTTAAAGTGGTGACCCCGGAGTGGTTCCCGGAGCCATAAGCGGACTCACACAGCGACTCAGTCTTGGCTCCAGGAACTACCCACGCCCCTAGCGGACTCATGAAGGCGCTGTAACCAGCGTTCGGGCATGCTGACTCTCGTCGGCAAATCACCAGTGTCACCAGCAGACTCACACGGCGCACTTCCAAGCGTGTATTGATGCAAGTATCCCACTCCAATTAAGAGGGCTAGAGCGAGCATGGATGCGGACATCCCCTCCCTCGTTCAATTAACCGCAAACCTCGTGGATTCAGATGTTTACCTCCCGCCCATATCACCAGCGCCCTCCCCCGCGACGAGGCTCTCGCGCTCCTCCACACCGCTGCCCTGCCCAGCGCCCTGCCCAGCAGGACAAACAAAAGCTGCCCTCGCCATAAAGCTGCCGCCTTTCACTAAAAGGAACCCGTCATCGTGGCTGTACAGGGCCGAGGGTCAGTTCAGGCTGGCGGAACTCAAGGACGAGGTGCTGCAAGCTGACACAGTAATTAACGCCCTGACAGAGGAGATCTACAGAAAACTCGTCCCATGGGTGTCCGCCGCACGCCCCTTCACCTACCACCACCTAAAGAAATCCCTCATCGAGACTTGCTCCCTGCCGGTCACCGAGAGGGCCACCCGTGCCCTCAACCTCATCATCAACCCGCGGCAGTGGAAAGCAGTCCGAGATAAGCCTGTCGCAGGAGATTCTCCTCCGCCAGCTCCTCCCAGAGGTCCGCATTCAGATCCTCAAGCCCTACACCATGCCCCTCGAGGTCTTGATCAGCACAGTGCAGCAGCTGACCGACTCCGCAAAGGCAGCGAGGCGGACATCAGCACCCACACACCCCGTCAGTGCCATTCAACAGGAGGGCGCAGAGGAGGAGATAAGCACCGTCACCAGGAGGCGGCCACTGTATCAACACAAGTGGAACCCACCGGGCCCTTGCTACTACCACAAGCGGTATGGCAAGGATGCCCGAAACTGCCAACCCCCGTGTTCATTCGCCCATCCAAAAAACGGGGGAGGTGGCAGCCAGCAGGACAGGCCGCCATGGCAACAGAAGAACCCAGGAGCCCAGAGCCATTAGGCTTCTACGTCCGCAACACCATCTCTGGCAGGATGATGTTGGTCGACACAGGGGCCGTTAGATCAATCTTTCCGCTGTCCAGGGAGGACCGCAAGCGCTCACCGGACCCGGCTGCCTTCCTTAAGGCTACCAACGGGTCCCCCATCCTCTCCTATGGTACCAGGCTCCTGTCGATCTCCATCCTTGGGCAGAGGTATTCCTGGGACTTCATCGTTGCGGATGTAGGGACCCCGCTCCTGAGTGTGGATCTCCTTGCCCACTTCGGGCTGCCAATCAACGTCGGTCGCAAGCATCTCCTTAACACCGGCTCCTGCCAGTCCCTCCCGTTGGCAACGGGACCCAGTGCGCCTACCATCTGCTCCGTTGCCCCCCACCAGTGCGCCCAGCTGCTGAAGGAGTTCCCCGACGTATTCAGGCCCGAGCTCCGCCAGGTACCCGGGGCCCCAGCAAAACATAGCATCTACCACCACATAAAGGCGAAAGGCCCCCCTACACACGCAAAGTTCTGGAGGCTTCCCCCTCGGCGCCTTCAGGAGGCCAAGAACGCCTTCGCCGAAATGGAACGGATGGGAATTTGCAAGAAGGCCTCCAGCCCATGGGCCCCTCCTCTCCACATGGTGCAGAAACTGGATGGCTCCTGGAAACCCTGCGGCGGCTACAGATGGCTCAACCTAGCAACGGAACCTGACCACTACCCTCTGCCGAACATGCAGGTGGCTCAACCTAGCAACGGAACCTGACCACTACCCTCTGCCGAACATGCAGGATCTCACAGCCTCCTTCCACAGGGCTAAGATATTTTCTAAGCTGGATCCTTTAAAATCTTACTTTCAGGTACCAGTTGCTCCAGAGGATATCCTGAAAACTGCCATCATCACGCCTTTCGGGTCCTACGTCTTCGCCTTCTCCTCCTTCGGCCTGAGAAACGCAGGGGTGACCTTCCAGCGGCTCATGGACAGCATCCTGGGGGAGCTGATGTTCTGCGTCTGCTACGTGGATGATATCCTTATATTTTCCAGGTCCCACAAAGAGCACCAGCGGCACATCCGGGCGGTCCTGCAGCGCCTGCAGGAGAACATCCTTGTTGTCAGATTCGACAAGTGCACCTTTGGCGTTGAGAAAGCTGACTTCCTAGGCCACGAGATATCCCCAGATGGTGTCCGCCCACTCACATCAAAGGTCACAGCCGTCACTAGGTTCCCTGTCCCCACCTCCATCAAGGCCATCCAGGAGTTCCTCGGGATGGTGAATTACTACAGGAGGTTCATCCCCGAAATCGCACACACCATGGCCCCCCTGACGGAGATCCTGAAAGGCCAAACAAAATCCTTAGTGTGGGGACCCAGCCAACAGCAGGCCTCCTCCCTGACGAAGGACACCCTCGCCAAGGCGGCCGCCTTGGCCCACCAGGACCCCAGCGCTCCCCTCCAACTGACAACAAACGCCAGTAGTGTTGCATGTGGAGCCATCCTGGAGCAGATCGTCGACGGCACCCGCCAGCCCATCGCCTTCTTCAGCAAAAAGTTCAACCCCGTGGAGGCCCGCTACAGCACCTTCGACAGGGAACTCTGCGCAGTATACTGGGCAGTCCAGCACTTCAAGTTCCTCCTGGAGGGTACGCCCTTCACAATCTACACGGACCACCAGCCGCTGGTCCATGCCTTCACCAAGCAGGGAGACGCATGGTCTTCCAGACAGCAACGACACCTCGCGGCCATCGCAGAGTTCACCTGCTCCATCAAATACCTCCCCAGCAGGAAGAACCCTGTAGCAGATGCCCTCTCCAGAATTGAGCTCAACGCAGTGCAGCTTGGGATCAACTACGGGGACCTCGCCCGGGAGCAGGCCGCCGACCCGGAGACTCCAGCCTACCGCACCGCCATCACATCCCTGAAGTGGAGGGACATGTCCCTCACCCCCGGGGGTCCAAATCTCCTCTGCGACTTCAGCACCAGCCAACCTCGCCCCCTGGTGCCTGCCTCCCGTCACCGCCAGGTATTCGACATCATCCATGGGCTGTCCCACCCCTCCGGCAGGATGACGGCCAAGCTGCTGACAGAGAAGTTCGTCTGGCACGGAATGCGGAAGAATGCAAGGACCTGGGCGAGACCGTGCCTTCAGTGCCAAACCAGCGAAATTGGTCGTGACACCGAGTCCGGAGTAGGTGAGTTTCCACAACCGGGCGGCGGTTCGGCCATATACACATCGATGTCGTCGGGCCTCTTCCCCCATCAGGCGGGGCCAGATATCTCCTGGCACTTGTCGACCGCTCAACCAGGTGGCCCGAAGCTACGCCCATGCAGGAAGCCACCACCAGTGCGTGCACCGAGGCCCTCCTCTCCAGCTGGATCATCCGGTTCGGCGTCCCGGACCACATAACCACCTACAGGGACCCTGCCTTCCTGTCCGAATTGTGGTCCGCCCTGGCACGCCTGCTGGGACAGCTCATCACACCACCACTGCCTACAACCCCGCAGCCAACAGCTTGGTCGAGCGTTTCCACAGGTCCCTGAAGGCGTCCCTCATGGCCAGCTGCACCGCTGAGGATTGGAAATACCAGCTGCCATGGGTCCTCTTCGGGCTGAGAACCGCCCCCAGAGACAACGGCAACCCATCTGCAGCTGAGAAAATCTACGGCGAGCCTCTCGTAGTCCCGGGCGAACTAGTCACTGAGGACCGCCACAACCCATCTGTCCAGAGGCTTCACGATATAGTCGGCAAGTTTGCCCCCCATAAGCGGACATATATCGACAGATCAGTCACCTTCATGCCGCCCGGCTTGTCCTCCACCACTCACGTCTTCGTCAGGGATGACGCCGTCCACCCACCACTGACCAGGCCCTACAGGGGGCCCTTCCGTGTGCTGGAAAGGAATAACAAGGCTTGGAAAGGATGACTGGGTGTCAGTAGACCACATCAAGCCCACCCTCCTAGAGGAGGACACAGACATCAGCGCACCGCACCCTCCACCTGAGCAGTCCTCTCCGCAGCCAGGTCGCCGCAGAAAGAGGACACTCGGCCGCCCCCGGAAACATCCGCCCATACGCACAGCCAGCCGCTCCCACACACAGCACAACCCCCCGCTAACTTCACGTAGCCGCGGCACCCTTCAGTGCCCCAGCAGATACGCCGATTAATCAGACGTTACCCACGTCTTGGGGGGGGGGAGTATTTGTAAAGTCCCCGCTAAGCGGGTTTTCTGTGCTGGCGACCCGTTTTCTTTGCCTCTCCTAGGTTCGCCGCTCCTAGGATAACGGGTCACGCAGATTCAGTCATACCCAATCATTTAAATTGATTTATGAAAATATTTACCTGTCACCAACTTGTATGTTATGTGTTTCTCTTTCTCAGGTATCAGATTGTATTCAACTTAGTTATTGTCCATTTGTGTAACTCAAAGTGTATTTGTTCATTGTATTTATTATCAAATATTATTGACCTCAGGTCACCCTAGTTCTCATTGTATTCCTCTGCATGACGTCAGTCTGCCGCTACATAAACTGCCTGTGTCCTCAATAAAGCAGCGGTAACCTTATCCTGCTCATTTCTTTCGCACCTCTTAAAACTTAGTGTGTTCTTTATGAACGAATTTTAATATATCTGAATAAGACTTGGGGTGTTCTTGATGAACGATTGTTAATGTCTGAATAAAACTCAGTTTGTTCTTGATGAACGAATTTTAATATGTCTGAATAAGACTTGGGGTGTTCTTGATGAACGAATTTTAATATGTCTCTAAAGACGTTAATTGTATTCTATTTCACACACGGACTCGGCCGGCTATTGCATGAATGTTGGGGTTTGCTGGTTCATCTCGTAGGACTTGATTTGTTCACAGGGAACGGATTTTTTTATTTTGTCTCGTAGGACGTGGTTTCGGATTCACAAACGGACTTGGCCGGCTATCACGTGAATCTTAAGGCTTGGTTTGGGGAGCATTTGCCCATTCCCAATAATTTGGGTTTTCTTGTGATAAGAAAAAAAAATTTTTCCTTTTTAGGGGAGTCCTGATATGGGTTAGGTTCGGGAACTCAGTGAGCATCGCAACACTCTTAGAATAATAACCCAAACAAATAAATAAAATAAAATAAACTAAAAAAAAATAAAAAGAAAGGACGTAGCGTAAACCTAAAATAAATGGAGGGACACTGATAACTGGCTAAGGGGGGGGGTGAGGTTTATGTACGGATACAAATTGGTGGGTTAGAAAGCCAGCCGTTTTTAGAAGTACACTTCTATTTATTTTTATAGAATTGGTAAGTTCATCGTCAAGACAGATAAGTTAAAATTATATTATTTGTAAGTTACACTGATAAATGTGTGTATCTTGCCAGCCTTAATGAGAGCCTTTTCCTCCAATCCTAATATAAGCACAAAACTTAGTTCAATTACACATGGGTGCTGTTTGCCTAAGTCACGTGCGTACGAATTTGCCTCCTCGCACGTGCCCTGAAAAGTTAACCACTTGGGTTTGACCGGCTGACAGCTCAAGGTCGCATGGTCAAGAGCAATGACCAACTTGGGAATTTTCCCGAGACTGACCCCGCTTATACAAACAGATTAAATCCGCTTATGGTTTGTTTAGAAGATAAAGTTTTTTCTCAGGCTTACCCAAAATTTCCCTGGGAACAGGACTTTTTAAGCAAAACAAACGATAACCACAAATAAACAAAGGGAAAAAAAAGGGTTCCTTACACTTATGAATGAAATAGGGAGTGGTTATTGAATGGAAACACTGAAATGAAACAGAATTTATTACATGCGGTGCTATACGGAGGAATGTGAACAAATAAAATATGAAGCAAACAAATTTTATACTTTCTGAGATTTTACTCTACAGTGTTTGCCTAACGGATTCCTAACCTCTATGAGAGAGAGAGAGAGAGAGAGAGAGAGAGAGAGAGAGAGAGAGAGAGAGAGAGATTAAACTCTCTGAATTCCAGCGATAGGGAAATTTGAGGAAATACACGCACTATTTCCTTTTTTATTTTCAACACTTCGTAATTCCTTAGCTTGCCTACGTGAAAAACATGCAAGCCCTCATGCAGGGGCTATCAAAACTTGTGTAACGGATACTAACTCTCTCTTCACGATGAGTGGATTGCATGCACTTGCCTAAAGTTTCCCTATTTCCATTTTCAGTCACAATTTCGCTTCCAATCCTAACATAAAATAAAAATAGTCACTGTGTGGAACTTCTTAACTGTGAGCATGCAGAATTTACGAAAAAAAAGGTTCGTTTCTTTGTCTCGCACCCAGCCTAGCTTCGCTAGTCGCTGATATGGCAAGTTGCAAGGGGAAGGATTTAATCTGCAACATGCAGATTGCGAGATCTACGGCAAAGAGGTCGCCATTTTTTACGATTTTTGCTGGGAAAATGCTTACCATGAGCCAGTTATAGACTCTAGAATCAGTGGTTCCCAACCTGGGGGAAATTTCCCCCTGGGGAAAATTTGAAGCTACCAGTGGGGAAATAATTACACTACCTACTAACTAAAAAAAATAACAGATGTATTTTATCATGAGAGAGAGAGAGAGAGAGAGAGAGAGAGAGAGAGAGAGAGAGAGAGAGAGAGAGAGAGAATGTCTGTTGCCAAGGACGAGTTTCGTGCACAAGATCTTGAAGAATTCTGGGTTAATATGCGTGGAGCATACCCCCAACTGAGCACCAATGCATTGAAAATCCTCTTTCTGTTTTCCACAACCTACCTTTGTGAGTCAGGATTTTCTACTTTACTCACAATCAAGCCCAAAGCACGAAACCGACTGGAGGTGGAATGTGACATACGTTGCGCACTTGCCAAAACTAGCCCTGATATTGATACACTGGTGCACAAGAAGCAGCCTCAACCTTCTCACTAATTCAATTTTGAAGTAGAAGAATAAACAAAAGTCCTTTTATTTTGCTACTAGCCGCTCTCTATGGCTGTGCGGGTAACTAACCGCTCTCTATCTAACTATTTGTTTATCAGTATATTTGTCTATAATGGAAAAATAAATTAGTAAGTCGTCACAGTGTGTTTTAACTACTCTTTCCCTCATACACATGAAGGGGGAAATCTGGAGGGTTGCACTGGGTGCAGGGGGAAATGACAGGAAAAAGGTTGGGAACCACTGTTCTAGATGAATGATTTCGTTACTTACCTCTATTTTTGTATAAAATCTGACTGCTGTTGATTCAGGAAATCATAAAAACAAGGAAAAAAGGGGGAATTTATCTGAGCTGAGGGCTCTACTCACAAGGTATTTGTAAGTAAACACGTTAGGGTAAGTTTAAAATTACGTGTATTTACATAAAATGAAATATCAGAAGATGAAATGGACTAATCAGGCATGCAAGGCCTGAGAAGTTAATTATAACTGGAAGTATATCCGTTGGTGTGGTGATGCTGATACAAGGCACAGTCAAGAGAGATTTCCACAGCCAACAAACCCACTGTAAAGTGGAGAGATTCACGAATTAAAAGCCAGTAAGGCTGCAGTAAAATATACATTGGACAAGGCGAGCACAGAGGGTGCCAAGAAGCCTTGAACACACGATTTTATGTAATTATTTAAACAGGCATTTACGTAACACTGACCTAATAAGGCAAGGTTGATATAGAAATACTGGCACTTGGAAAGGGAAATAGGAATTTGATTATGAGAATTAAAACAGTGTGATTGACGGGAAGAACCTTTGCAACAGATCACTTTACCTTGTAGAAGACGTGGCTTCAGTGAGGGAAATGTGGAGGAAGGGCTGAGGGCTTCACTGCTAAAAAAACTAAAGGTCCCTACAAGATAGGAGATGTGTCTTGCTAGCATCCAGCAGTGTGTCTCTCTCCTGTTCCTTCGGTGAAACTCTTATATGACTTTGGTCAGGTAGGTTGGGGTTGGTTGTCATCTATGACTCAGTCCCAGGTGTGCCTGCCAGCTGTCCTCTCTTAATCCAGGCTTAGGATTCTGAAAGCAAGGTCTCCCACAATCATATGTTCAAGAAGAGAAAGTTGAAAGGATATAAAGCAATTAAAAGATTAAGGGAGGGACCTATATTCCTTTCACCCTTCCTTGTCAGGCAGTTCCCAAAATGCACTGTTATATTCTCCAGCTTTAAATGAAGCATTTGATGGCTGGGATTCTCGG
>JANJGK010000006.1:62258134-62270634 GCA_039081455.1 Macrobrachium rosenbergii
AGTCACACCTGTAGTCAGATTTGAAAGCCCCATGGTATGTTCCACACTCTTCTCAGGAAAACACCTAATAATATATATAAATACATATATGGATATACATATGCATATATATATGTAGTTATATAAATGTATGCATTATAACATATTTACATATATGCATATATTATATATATATATATATATATATATATATATATATATATATATATATATTATATATATATATATATATATATATATATATATATATATATGTTTGTATCCCTGTATATATATACAGTATATATTATATATATATATATATATATATATATATATATATATATATATATATATATATATATATATATATATATATATATATATGAAAATAAGAAGGCCCATAAAACACTATTTAAACGTTGAAACCTCTGTGTAACTAACAACGTGTTTTCTTTCAATGGTAATTTTTACAAACAAAAATTTGGCTGTAGCATGGGAAGTCCCCTATCACCCCTTCTAGCAAACTTGTACATGGAATATTTCGAAACAGAACTTTTGTCGTCTATCAAACCCCATAATATGATCTGGCTTAGATACGTAGATGATATCTTTACTTTCTGGGACAATAGCTGGGGGGACTTTAAGGAATTTTTTAATAGGCTAAATTCGCTAGTTCCGACCACAAAATTTAAAACAGAATGGGAAAAGGACGGAAAACTGCCGTTCCTAGATGTACTGATCATAAGAAAACAGAACAGGTATGCATTTACAGTATATAGAAAACCCACCTTCGCTGTCTCCTACATTCATTTCTTAAGCTACCACGACGTCTCCGTAAAAATCATGGTAGGGTGCAACCTATTCCTCAGAGGACTTAGGATATGTTCAAATGAGTACCTGGATCAAGAATTTAACACGATCCGCCAACACCTAAAGCAACTGCTCTATCCACCACACATTATCGAGAGGGCTATTAATAAAGCAAATAAAATATACTACAGAGGTCCCACTCACAACAGACAAATAGATTTCAACAACAAAATAAAGCTTCCATACGATGAAAACATCCAAAAGGCCACCGAGCAACTCAGTTCTAATAATCCTTTCATTTTCCATTATCCCAAATCCATCGGGAGTTCGCTCGTTAACGTATACTTAAATAACAAAAGGGAAGAAGCCGGAGTTTACAAGATACCGTGTAGTAATTGTCATGACATCTATGTAGGCGAGACAGGTAGATCGCTCTCACAAAGAATAACAGAGCACAAAAGATCAGTACGTTACGCTTCGGAGAGTTCGGGAATTTTCCTACATATTAGAAATACAGGGCATGTCATTAACTGGAGTGGGGCGGAGTTGGTTTTCAAGAGTAGCTGTCCGTACAAAAGAAAGATGCTGGAATCTGCTATCATCAATCAAACCAACAATATGAACCTGTCAGGAGGACATTGGAAATCGGACGCCATTGACACCTTAATCCTCGGACCCCTTCTGAAGAAGATGACCCAAGAAACGCGACCGCCAGATCCATCGCCAAACGGGAGCTAATGAGGCCAAAAACCACTAGGGAATTTGGTCAATCTCCTCCTTCTTAAGAAACGCCACCTCCTTAACATCGGAGGCCTAAGGCCACACCTTCATGTTTTTGTATATATACCATTGTAACTTTCCACCTGTCCATATTCTACCAGTGAACAGGGGCACAGAAACAAGTGCCCGAAATATATGGTTTCAACGTTTAAATAGTGTTTTATGGGCCTTCTTATTTTCATATTACACTGTAGTATTACAGGAAAAGACATTCATATATATATATATATATATATATATATATATATATATATATATATATATATATATATATATATATATATATAATGGAAAGTTCCCTACTTAAAAGTGCTTTTCTATGAAAAACCCATGTTTAAAAATCAAAGTAAATTGATTTGTTGTTACACATTAGTGTTTTTCAAGAAGGAGAGGGCATAGGTGAAGGGTTGGACTATATGAATAATGGTGAAGAATAAATGCAAATAGATAACTCAATCGACAGATGCAGGAGGAGAAAAATAGTGATAAGTGTTGTGATTACCTAGCGTAAGAGGATACTTTCCCATGTAAGTGTTTTCTTTTCCGTGGTCCATTCAGCTGTTTGATTATTAACACAAGTTGATGGAGTTTTCCCAAGGTGAGGATCTGGACGAATGATTTTTTGTATGCTGTGAAGGATACTGCGCTCGTGATCTTTTGTGGCTTTTCCGTGAATCCGCGCTCATCTTGGGAGAGAGATTTTTGTTACGTCCTTTGCTATACCCGATCCTGTTGTCAATGGCTGACTTGTTGGCTGCGAAGTGTGAAGGATCACTTCTACTCATATCCATGAGAATCTGGATAGAGTCCTCCTTATATCAAAATTTTGGGTGTGGTGACGGATTCATGTGATTGAAGACTGTCTTGATTAAGGATTCTTGAGTATTTGACGATGATCATGACATAATATTCATGTGTACACAGTTCCCACCATCGTGTTAATTTGCTGGATTTGAGGGTTTTTCCAAACTTTCTTCCTCTTATCTCATCTGCTATTATGTCATTGTTATTCACTTGCGAACGTGTGCGAAAACTGTTTGCTCATTCTGCTTTTCTCCAACTCCTTTATTTTCTCCAACTGGGTTAGAGAAAATATTTTCTCTAATTGTGTAAAGTCTTGTGAAAACGCAAATCACATGATAGGGACCTGAATGTGTATTTCATGCAACTGAGACATCTTCTGCCAAGTCAAGTTACCTCTTGTCCTCATTCACATCTTCTTGTAATAAACTAGTTATCCAAGAAAAATACTATTTTTACCCTTTGTGTACAGCACACCACCCACAGCAATGTATCTGCCGTTCAAAACTGCGCTAACAAACTAAGAGAAAGCAACTTTGCCAAAGGATCAAGCAGGGTCATTGAAAAGATCCTGAAATAACAGTGAATAAAAATTTAATTGTTTAGTGTGAATGAAACTGGAATTCAGTTAGTGTGACATATACATATATATGTAATATATATATATATATATATATATATATATATATATATATATATATATATATATATATATATATATATATATATATATATATATATATATATATATATATATATATATATATATATATATATATATATGACTATTTATCACATCACCGTGATTCATATACAATCAGAAAGCTACAAACGTCCTTTAATATCCAATTCACTCTACCTCGGAAGTAATATATTTTCATATATGTTACCGAAGGGGAATTTTTAGTTGATAATAAGTCCACCGTCCCGTGGGGTCGAACCAGCGACGGACGAGGAATCAGGACTACAGTGACACACTAACCAGTCGGTAAATCGGGAGACCAATCATTGCTAATTTATCGTCTCCAATCAGCCCGTTTTGTCGGTAAATCGGGAGATCAATCATTGCTAAATTCATCGTCCCCAATCAGCCCGCTTCGTCGGTAAATCGGGAGACCAATCATTGCTAATTTATCGTCCCCAATCAGCCCGTTTTGTCGGTAAATCGGGAGACCAATCATTGCTAAATTCATCGTCCCCAATCAGCCCGCTTCGTCGGTAAATCGGGAGATCAATCATCGCTAATTCATCGTCCCCAATCAGCCCGCTTCGTCGGTAAATCGGGAGACCAATCATCGCTAATTCATCGTCCCCAATCAGCCCGCTTCGTCGGTACATAGGGAGACCAATCATCGCTAATTCATCGTCCCCAATCAGCCCGCTTCGTCGGTAAATCGGGGGACCAATCATCGCTAATTCTTCGTCCCCAATCAGCCCGCTCCGTCGGTAAATCGGGAGACCAATCATCGCTAATTCATCGTCCCCACTCAGCCCGCTTCGTCGGTAAATAGGTAGACCAATCATTGCTAACTCATCGTCCCCAATCAGCCCGCTTCGTCGGTAAATCGGGAGACCAATCATTGCTAATCCTCGTCCCCAATCAGCCCGCTTCGTCGGTAAATCGGGAGACCAATCATTGCTAAATTCATCGTCCCCAATCAGCCCGTTTCGTCGGTAAATAGGGAGACCAATCATTGCTAATTCATCGTTCCCAATCAGCCCGCTCCGTCGGTAAATCGGGAGACCAATCATCGCTAATTCATCGTCCCCAATCAGCCCGCTTCGTCGGTAAACCGGGAGACCAATCATTGCTAATTCATCGTCCCCAATCAGCCCGCTTCGTCGGTAAACCGGGAGACCAATCATTGCTAATTCATCGTCCCCAATCAGGCCGCTTCGTCGGTAAATCGGGAGACCAATCATCGCTAATTCATCGTCCCCAATCAGCCCGCTTCGTCGGTAAACCGGGAGACCAATCATTGCTAATTCATCGTCCCCAATCAGCCCGCTTCGTCGGTAAACCGGGAGACCAATCATTGCTAATTCATCGTCCCCAATCAGCCCGCTCCGTCGGTAAATCGGGAGACCAATCATCGCTAATTCATCGTCCCCAATCAGCCCGCTTCGTCGGTAAATCGGGAGACCAATCATTGCTAATTCATCGTCCGCAATCAGCCCGCTCCGTCGGTAAATCGGGAGACCAATCATACGTCCTTTGGAAAAGGGTCCAAGATTCCCACAGCTCTGGGAAATTAATTCTGTGTGTTACTAGCGTCCTCTCCCGCCTGCAAAATGTCGACACGGTCTCAGCAGAGCGAGGATTTCAAGTTCTTCATGTCCTCAGGGAAGGAACTCGGCCTTTCCGGGAGAGAACTAAGAGACTGGGTACAGGAGAGGATGGACGCCATACAGGCAGAAAGACAGGCTCAGGAGAGACAAGTAGAAGCAGAAAGACAGGCTCAGGAGAGACGAGAAGAAGCCACACGGCAGGAACGAGAAGCAGAGAGGCTGGCTCAGGAGAGACGGGAAGACGCAGAGAGACAGGAACGGGAGGCAGAAAGACTGGCTCAGGAGAGACGAATAGAAGCAGAGAGACAGGAACGGGAGGCAGAAAGACTAGCCCAAGAGAAACGAGAAGAAGCCGAGAGGGAAGAAAGGGACAAGCAGCGTGCCCATGAACTCGCAATGCTGCAACAGAGTGGCCCTTCGCCTCCACCTGCCCCCCAGGGAATGAGTGCCTTCAGCCAGGCTATCGCCTGCATGCCAAAGTGGACGGAGGCCGAGCCCGAGGTGTGGCTCGACAGCGCCGAGACAGTGTTAAAGGCCTGCCCCCTGAGTGCCGCCGAACTCTCCCTGGTGTTGGGCAAGTTCCTTGGAGGGAAGGCCCTGATTGCCTACAGGGCCCTCCCGCCGGAGGAGCAGGAAAATTGGGAGGTCGTACGCCAGACTATTGCCAAGGCGTACGAGATAACCCCTGAACGCTGGAGGAGGCGCTGGCGCGGGCTAGTGAAGGAGGCCAATCAAACCTGGGCAGACTGGGCCTACAAGTCCGAGCGTGCCCGTGCCAAATGGTTCGAGGCCGTGGGGGTTACGACCCTCAACGATGCCATCGAACAAATACAGATAGAGAACTTCCTACTCTACACCCCGCCGGCCCTCGCCACGCACATCGCCGAGAAGGAGCCCCCCCCCCTTAGCTGATTGCTGCCGAATAGCGGATCTATGGGACACCCATCACCCCCAGGAGAGCTCGCTGCAGCACAAAATTACGCCACCCGCCTACCTATCGGGTGCCCCTCCGCCGAAGAATGGGCAATCACAGAAGCCCGTCGTGTGCGGGTTCTGTAAAAAGATCGGGCATGCCAAGGAGCAATGCCGCAGTAAACCACCCGCGTCTCTCTCTCCCGGACAGCCCCCTAATAAGTCGCCTGCGCCCTCTGCCGGGGCAGTGCGAAGAGATTTCAGCCAAACCTTTTGCACGGCGTGCAAGGTTTATGGCCACTCTTCCTCATGGGCAAAATGCCCTAGAAATAATAAGGCAGGAACTCCCGCCGTCGCCCTGGCAGTAACGAATCCCAAGTCCTTAGGCCCTCCTGCCGAGGGTCCCATCTATGTGGCACCTCCTCGAGGTAAATACTCAGCACGCCAGGTCAAGGCATTTGACGACTCTGGCGCTCAAATTTCCCTCATAAGGAGGGACAAAGTTCCCTATGGAACTATAATTGACCGACGCAAGCTCGTCACCACTGAGGGCATCAACGATTTTAAAATGATCCTCCCTACGGTCCAACTGAGGGTCACCCGACCCCACAGAGCCAGGACCCTTCGTCTCGCCGTAGCGAAACACATTCCAGGAGGCTATGACGTCCTCCTGGGCCAAGACTTTACGTCCCATTTCAAGCCACCACCATTCCGGGGTCCCCATTCCCCAATAAATCATCCAAATCCGAGTCCAGTGCGCGGCACGGCATCCGTGCCAGTGCCGAGGCCTCAGCCAGATCTCCCTTCAGGAGAATCTCGGCCTTCAGCTCCTCTGCCAGTGCCCCTTCGGCGCACTGAGCAGTGCCAGTCTCCGTCCGTCCAGACAGACGAGACCACCACCACATCGCCACCAGCGCCAGTGCCAATGTCAGTGCCTGAGCTGGTCACCCCTGCAAGCAAGTCGACCCCGCCCCCTCCGGCCGTCCCCTCTCTCTCTCGCCGCCCGCCGCAGATTCTTCCGCGAGTCATGATTCTGCCCCGCCTTCCTGGGCCGATGAACTCTGCGGTCTGCGCCGGTTAATGTCCGAGATGGCGAACAAAATTCCTGGGTCAGTTGTCGCAGCAGCTGACCCAGATGGCACCCCTTGCCGCCCTTTGGCCTCGGGCCCTCCGATTCCCCGGCCAAGGACAACAGTCCAAGGAGGAGAGGTTCGCGGCGGAGTTACCACGGGTGTGGGCGATCGCAGGTAGTCCACAAGGAGCCCCGAGCTCTTCTGGCCCCTGTGCAAACTTGGCATAGGGCCCCCTTCTTCATCTTTGAACGTCTTGGCACCTTTCATCCAGGAGAGGATGTCAAGGCCTTCCGCTATCTTCTTCCTTTCCTTTGGAATTTCTATCCCTCATCCTTCTCTATCGATCTTTCCTTCACACTTTCCCTTACTTACCACCGCAAGCGGCAGTTAACATATGGGATATCCTCCCCTTTTAAAATGCACTAATTATTTTATTTTGAAGCAGTAAGAGAGACAGAGTGGGAAGTGGCACGCCCTTACGCCCGTCCTTTGGCACAAGGCAGGCGTGTCAACTCTTCCTGAAGGGGTCGCGCCCTTTGGGTTTCTTTCCCCGCCCTTGGGCTGAGAGTTAGCTCTGACCGTCGTCTGTTGGCGACGGAAGTTAGATAAAGAAGTAAATCATAAATACCTCACTCCTTTATTTTCTACGTAAATTATTTATTTTTGCATTTAATCTTTTCTTTTTTTTTATGAATCTTGAGTCACAAGACTCCTGCCCTTACGAATTTTAACGTTGCCTTTTTAATCACCACGGTGCGGCCCGCCCTTTAGTATGAAGTAATATCCTTCGTTGTTGTTCTGTGTAGTTTCCTTTTTTTTTTATTTACATTTTTTTTTTTTTTTTTTTGAGTTATTACTGTGGAGAATGTTAGCCCTGTCCATTTTCCCCTTCATTTGTTTATCCTCCCATTTATAAGTCGAGTAGTCTATTTATAGCTTACACCGAGTTGTAAGCTGCAGACGTAAAAATTTAGCGTCGTTTAAGTTGGCGAGTTAAAACCCGCGAATAATCTCTTTGCCTCACAGCTGTCAAGTTCTTGTCCCTTCAGATTAGCGTTCGTGGGAAATATTAGTTAGGCTCGTCGAGCTTATGAACCGTGGGAGGTCGATTGAAAAGAAGAATTGAATTCTATTATTACGATTTTGGTAAAGGGGATATTATTTAATACCTACAATGTATTGTCACGAATGCCGCCTCTTCAAGGCACAACTAATAGCATGCCTGTAATTCCAGGATAGCATTAAGGAATCAGTGGGTTTACATTTGTTTCCTTTTAAATTCTGCCTTGTATGTTTTATTTTGTTGTTGTTATTTTGAAATTTTGAAGTGTTCTTTGTTTATTTTCTTTTGAGCGCCTTATTACCCCAGTAAAGTAAATCGAATAAAGAATGGGTAGAAACAGTACTTAGGAAGTATTTGAGCAATAATCAATTTGCAAACAAGTTCACCCTTTTATTGTATATTCTAAATTGCACTCTGCTCCTAAAAGTAAACCTTCAGTTTGTTATTGATTAGTGTGGCATCCGAGTTTTACAAATAAAGTAAAGTAAAGGTTGTAGCAAAGCAAAAGATAGAATAAAGTCAAACGTTTTCTTCACTCATTTTTGCTGTTGTCAATATTCGCACCCGTTTATAGGTGTGAATATTATCTTGCCAGGGGAGCTGTAAAGAGTAGCGCCAAAATACGCTAGGAAACTGTTCTCCTTTCCTGCTTTGGGTTGGTTTGAACCTTTGAAGGTCGGGGTATAGGGGCTCAGAGAATATAATAGTTTGGGGACAGTAATCTGGCTTTGCACTGTTTTCTTTGGTACAGGGAAAGAAAATCGTTTTCTATGATATAGTCGCGTCGTCGACCTGGGTCAGGACATCGCCCCCCACCTACCCCTGTCCAGAAGCAATAAAAGGTCAGGGCCAGGACAGCTCTCTCTCACACGCGGTCGCTAGTTTAAGCCGAGCAGTCACGCCTTCTGCAGGAAATTGCCCCTGCCCTCCGTTTTCCGCCCGCCGCCACGTGGAGCCCATCGCCGCCCTTTGTGCCCCGTGTTCCATTCCACGTGGCCTTAGAAGACTGCAAGGGGGATTGCAAGTCTCCAAACGCGAGCTGACATTAAACGGCGGCCTTTTCATCATCCCAAGGGCGCCCTTTTCCGCCCCAATCTACGACCTGAAGAAATACCTTGGAGAGGGAGGCTACCATTTGTCCACGCTCCCACACGTGGTTCTCGGCAGAAGACGTCGTCAGCCCTACGCCCCTACAAATGTGGTAATGTACCCAAAACGAGTTGCTAGTCACGATTACTTAGCCCTTTTGCATTTATTAATCTCTGGACCTATAACTTTGTGTTCCCTGATATTCCTTGGTTCAAGCCAGGCCCACGTGTTCACAGCTTCTTTCCTCTGAGTCACAAGTAACGCCTCGGGGAGTCCTTGGCGCCTTCAGTGCACCCCCGAGTAATTCAATCCCCAAATTCCAGCATTAGATGTGTAAAGTGGGTCCAAATATCGTTTCAGAAAGACGCCTGTAGCAGAATTATCCTTGGTCCGTGTTCCTGGCATTCCCAAGCTCCCCCCCCCCTCGGGAGGACTTCTACAGCAGTAATTTACCGTATTTTCAGTTAATTTTCCTTTTGACCTTGTGTGCTATCAAATATAACTATTTTTATATCCACGTGTTTCACGCACTTCCCCTAGTGAAGAGCCCTCCGCTCCGTGTACTTCTTTTTTTTGTTTGTGTTTTATATGTCCTGGGTATCTTACAAGGCCATTTTCGAGTAAAATAATAATTGTGGAGTCATAAGATCCACCTGCACCAGGAAACATATAAAAATATATATATATATATATATATATATATATATATATATATATATATATATATATATATATATATGTGTGTGTGTGTGTGTATACATATATTTTTTTATATAAATATTCTGCTGTTCACCCTCGATGCATTTTTATTGTAGGAATATTATTCTAACCAAGACAGGAAGACATCTCTGTCCATGCTAAGGGAGGCTGGATATTTCAAAAAATAACGTCTTTAGCAGGAATAGTTAGCATTAGGGGCCTAAACCCATTGGGAGGGTTTCACCAAGTAACCTCTATTGAAGGTGATCTTAAAGCTTCCTTTTCCCTGTTCTATATTCGGTGATGTTTTGTCAAATTTTCAGACTGCCCGAAGCGTAGGCCTCCGACGCTACTGCCACCCTGTTTTGACCGGAGACGTGTCAGAGAGAGATTCGTTAGCGTGCGAGACACACGCATTGTGTGTAACTAACTTCTTTGTACTTGCCATCTTACTGTTTTTCATATTGGTATTAGTGAGCTGAACCGGTTCCTTTCAAGACTTCTGATCATCAGTTGCATGCGCAGCGACCTACGTCAACGGTAAGTTTGAGATTTGCCAAATTTTCGTTGACTTGCTAGTATCTCTTTCTGTATTTCCAGTTCCTTTGTTTTCCCTCTTCGCCACCATCTACGATTGGTATAACCAATTTACTTTTATGAAGTCTGGTGTAAGAATAATTAATATTGCTTAGCGACACTCAACTATTCCCGTGCAGTAATTAGGAATTAGGGAAGGTTAAGTAAGTCATTTTCAGCATTCAGGTAGCCTTGTGTCTCGATCCCATTGCTCAGAAGAGAATTAGCCCTCACTAATACGAAACTGTGTGCTATATTTACCAGCATAGACCTCCATTGTGTTAAAACTTTACTTGAAGCAAAGGGAAAATTGACTGTGTCCGACTTGGGCGAAAGTTCATGTAAATTCCTTGCTATAACTACACATTCTTTCTTTGGTGGAACCAATTGGGAAGTGAGGGGGGTTTAATGTAATCCATGTGTTGCAGGGTAACCCTTAATCCCTTGTATTGTGTTTCCCCACCTGGTGGTCTTATTTAATTAAGTAATTGTCTGTCTTTGAGGTTAACGGTAACTTTAACTGACAGGTTACGTGGGTCATTGGCAACTCAGGGCCTCATAAATTACGTTAATTAATAAATAATCAGCCAAGCCCCACAGATAGATAGTAGACAGATAGATAGATAGATAGATATACATAAACTGACATTCAAAAAGGTCCACTGCAAAAATTTCGAAGAGCTGCATATTGTGAGGGAGAAGAAAAAATTTTCCGTGATCACCAACAAATATTTGGTGTCCGCTACATCAGGAAATCGTGTAAAAATACTCGGTAATAGTAAGACTAGAAGTGCATGTAACTATAAGTTAGCCTCCCGTGTTTGTAACAGAAAACTGGATAGCGCTATGAACGACAGTGAAATGAATCGTGGTGTGAACTGAATGTGTTAACGGTGTGTCCCTAAGAACCACTAGTTTTGATTGTCTTAACATTCAAGGATCTGTAGCTCAGTAACTATTTCTGTATGTATATTTACTTGCACCATGTATTACTGTAGTGTTTTATTAGGAAAATGTTCCCTTACGCACTTTATTTTGATTGCAGGCTTAAGTAATTTTAGATATAAGTGGATTTATATTTTTCCGGTCATTGAATTTTTGTGAGGTAGACATTCAAAGGAAGATGTGCAGATCGACCAATACAGTATTTTAATTCTTAAAAGGAAATCAGTCACTGATGGATTTCATGACTGACCTAAGCACAAAACTGAATTCACGCAGTCATTTCCTGTATTTCCCATTTATTTGTGAATGAAAGACTACCATTTGTTATATTCGTGTGGTGGAATTAAATTATATTTACACTCCCTAAGTTAAAAATTGAAAAAGTATTTTAAATATATGCTTGAAAAGTTGAAGAGTTTCATGAGAACATAAAGTATTGTTCAATACTTAAGTTAAAGATAACTTATTGGTCAATATAAAAGACTGGGCGCGTGATTGGCTGAACTGAAACACAATCGCTGCTATGTAGAAAAAGAGGTGTTTCCTTGAAAACAAAAGTGGAAAAGAACGGAGATTTGGATGTTACTGTAGTAACATTTTTAACTGTATTCTTACATTCTCTAGCCTTATATTTTACTGTTTTGCAAAGATTAAATACGATTCAGCTGCAAGTTAGAGACGTGAAATTCAGAGTCTGAATCCTTACAAGGCATACAAATCCACACCAATTAAAGATGACATTTTAAATTACGTTTTACATTATGGATACTAATGCAATTGGCAGTTGAATGAGAGGAAAATTTCCAAGTCGCAATTGGTCTGAACTCATTTCCAAGATGTTATTGGTTACAAGCAAACGGCATTATTGACCACAGTATGGAGAAACAATCCTTTCTTCAAACAGATTCTCTCATTTAATATTAGTTGCATCAGTATTCATATATATTAAATGGCAAAGCAATTTAGAATTCCATCATCAATGACATGCAACATAGCTTTTTATGAAGGTATTCTATAAGCTGACAGCAGGAAGACATGTGATACTGATTTTGAAGTTGGAGTGAAAACAGTTTGCTGCCATTCGTGGTCTGTAATACTGTGTAATAGTAAGCAGCTTTGGACATAGTAGACATGTACATGGCACTGACTTCTGAGTGGGAGGAAAGCAAACGTTTTATGTCAGGGCATGGTTGATAATGCTGCGACTGCATGATTGAAACTCCTAGGAGTCTTGAAGAGTGGTTGAGGGCCGTGACTTAATCTCTAAACTAATTGCCAGTTATACGGAAAAGTAATTCAAGATATTTATACCTTCGTGCGAGAGATATTTCTGTAAAAGTATGCCTGACAGCGACTTCAGGTAAGCAGGTAATATGGCACTAACTTCAAGCACGAGGAAATCAGGTTTTGTGCCATGCTATGGTTACTAAAGCAGTGTGCTTTTATGCACTTGGGGGCTGAATTTTCAGTATATAGTTGGA
>JANJGK010000006.1:62275634-62393937 GCA_039081455.1 Macrobrachium rosenbergii
CGAATGAAATGTTGTCTATTGGGTCATTGCTGAGTCGGGAAGTTGGGGAAAACTCGCTGGTATGCAAGCAGTTAGCTTGCCCAGGTAATTCCTTGGGTGCAGTTGCTCTCAGGTTCCAACTTCTTTTAGACTTGTATGGCCCAGTGAGGTAACGCCCTTGCTTTCCACCTGAGAGACTGGGTTCGATCCCGACGTGAGTCAGAAATTTATTTCTGTTCCACACGTGATTGTGTGTTGATGATTTCTATCTTATTCACTCAGAAAGGGATAATTCGAATGAAATGTTGTCTATTGGGTCATTGCTGAGTCGGGAAGTTGGGGGAAAACTCGCTGGTATGCAAGCAGTTAGCTTGCACCCAGGTAATTCCTTGGGTGCAGTTGCTCTCAGGTTCCAAACTTCTTTTAGACTTGTATGGCCCAGTGGGTAACGCCCTTGCTTTCCACCTGAGAGACCTGGGTTCGATCCCGACGTGAGTCAGAAATTTATTTCTGTTCCACACGTGATTGTGTGTTGATGATTTCTATCTTATTCACTCAGAAGGGATAATTCGAATGAAATGTTGTCTATTGGGTCATTGCTGAGTCGGGAAGTTGGGGAAAACTCGCTGGTATGCAAGCAGTTAGCTTGCCCAGGTAATTCCTTGGGTGCAGTTGCTCTCAGGTTCCAACTTCTTTTAGACTTGTATGGCCCAGTGGGTAACGCCCTTGCTTTCCACCTGAGAGACCTGGGTTCGATCCCGACGTGAGTCAGAAATTTATATATATATATATATATATCAATGGGGAGGCGGACATAAAGACTTGCTAAAAAGGGTCAATTTATTCCCGACGTTTCGTAATGGCTTCATTACATTTTCGAGGGCTGTATAAAATAAATAACATAAATTACAAAAAGGGTACAAATTTAAATTTAAAAATTAAGCACAATGGATTACAAAATAAAAAAATTAAAAATAGAAGGGACAATTAAAAAGGACAACGTAAAAAACAAAACAAAATCTCTCTAAAAAATATACAATATAAAAAAAAATATATATATATATATAAAAAGTAAGAAGATATGGACCAACCTATTCAGTGGCAATGTTAAAACTAAACAGAAAACGAAAGACTAAGAGAGGTACAGTGTGCCGGCAGAGGTTTGGCTGTTTAACAAGGGGACGAGTCGTTTAATCATTAATGATTCCAAAATGGCCAATTCATGGCTGCTAGAGGCTCGCCCTAAAACAGAAAAATCCTTATTTTCAATTGAAGTTTTACATATTCTAGAGTGATTTCTGATATTCGAAAACTCTGGGTTTGTAATTTTACTGCCTGTCCTATAGCTTACTCCACGATGAGAGTCTATGCGTACCTTCAGAAGCCTCCTGGTGGATCCAATATAAGTTCCTAAATTACATTTAGGACACGTATAGCTATACACACACCCGGAGGACATATAAGGGCATAAACGATCTTTGTACTTAAATAAAGACCCGATGGTGAGAGGATTAACAGGTATCAGGTGGACCTTAATGGCTCCAAACTTACTTTGGATCTGTTGTGAAAAGTTTTTTCTAAAAGTATTATCAAATAAAAATGGAAATTTAGCATAAAAATTCAATTTAGGAACACTGTAAATTGTAGGTTTGAGGGAGAAGTACTTGTCTAGAAGCGTTCGAAGTATCTTAAAGACCAGTTCAGATGGGAAGCAGTTTTCCTTAAAATATTTACATAAAAAGGCTATCTCATCTTGGAATAGGTACCAATCAGAGGTTAGCGTTAGAGCCCTGTGGAGGAGAGTAAAAACAGAATTAATTTTAAAGTTAAAAGAACAAAAACTATAAAAATTTGACCCTAAGCCCGTAAACGTTCTTTTTCTAAAAATCGTGGTGTTAAAAATATTGTTTTTTCTAAGAACTAGGACGTCTAAAAAAGAAAGCTGATTTTCGTTTTCTTTTTCTAGGGTAAACTTAACATTATGATGTTGTAAATTTAGAAAATCAAGGAAGGAATCAGCATCAAAATTATGTCTAAAAAGGGCAAAGGTATCATCAACATACCTTACATAAAAAAGGGGGCGGCAGGCTAAGGGACAGTCATCTAAGAAGTGCTCCTCCAGGGAGCACATGAAAATGTTGGCAAAAGTAGGACCGAGAGGACTTCCCATTGCCATGCCGTCAACCTGCTTGTATAACTTACCGTTAAAAATAAAGGCTGTGTCCAGCACAGCCAGGCTTAAAAGATTTTTAAAAAACGAACGGTTAAAACCACTAAAAATTGTGTCGGGTTCAGGAAAAAGCTTATTTAAAATTATATTAATAGTTTCCTCTACAGGTACATTGGTAAATAAGGATTCTACGTCAAAGCTGGTCATGAACAGGTCTGAATCTTGCAATAAAATCTTTTCTTTAAATTGACTGGAATTTTTTAAAGTGAAATTATTTGTAGTTAAAGGCTCAAGCAAGGGAACCAGAAATTTAGCCAGTTTGTAATTAGGGGCGTTGTATGACGCAAGGATAGGTCGCAAAGGAGTACCTTGTTTATGAATCTTTGGTAGCCCATAGAGGATACCGTAAGACGAGCCTGTGACAAACAATTCTTGATAAGTTTCATTATTAATAATATTTTCACTTTTCAGAGTTCTCAGGAAACGGTTAATTTTATCTTCCGTTTTGAAAATGTTGGAATAATCGGGAGATCCAATCATATGGAATTTGGAGGAATCATTAAGAATGACTTCCATTTTCGTAATATAATCCAGTTTATTCAACAACACAATTACAAACCCAGAGTTTTCGAATATCAGAAATCACTCTAGAATATGTAAAACTTCAATTGAAAATAAGGATTTTTCTGTTTTAGGGCGAGCCTCTAGCAGCCATGAATTGGCCATTTTGGAATCATTAATGATTAAACGACTCGTCCCCTTGTTAAACAGCCAAACCTCTGCCGGCACACTGTACCTCTCTTAGTCTTTCGTTTTCTGTTTAGTTTTAACATTGCCACTGAATAGGTTGGTCCATATCTTCTTACTTTTTATATATATATATATTTTTTTTTTATATTGTATATTTTTTAGAGAGATTTTGTTTTGTTTTTTACGTTGTCCTTTTTAATTGTCCCTTCTATTTTTAATTTTTTTATTTTGTAATCCATTGTGCTTAATTTTTAAATTTAAATTTGTACCCTTTTTGTAATTTATGTTATTTATTTTATACAGCCCTCGAAAATGTAATGAAGCCATTACGAAACGTCGGGAATAAATTGACCCTTTTTAGCAAGTCTTTATGTCCGCCTCCCCATTGATGTATACCTGGCTGTGGCCACCGCTGTTTGGATGTTGATTGGATCTCTACGCGTGTCTTGGGCCTCTTTCTGCTGGACCGTGCCTGCTCTGTTGCAATGGAACTTCGAAGCTTCTTCTATGTGTTTCTGTTTCTACTGAGGATTAGATGGAGAGGGTGTGATCATTTTCATCAACTCGTCAGGCGACGCTATGGTGCTGACTTACTGGCGAAATGCAGAAATTTAGAAAGACATTACCGAAAACTGGAAAAAGCAAAACTTGATCTGGAATTTCTGCAGTACTGTTCTTTAAATAGCATTGTGCCTAATTTTGTGAAGTTTAAACTTTATAAATCATCCCTATATTCTTCACAGTTTTACTCGGACACTACAAGGAAATTACTGGATATTGAAATAACTAGCAAACAAAGGATTATTGATAAACATTTAAGTGTCGTTAACAGTTGCCGGTCAGAGGTTGTCTCTAGTCTCTCTCTTATAGATAGCATTATTTTTAAGACCCTTTTTAACAAAACAATACAGGATTTTATTGACAATGTACAACTACGTCATAACAAGAAGCTAAAAAACTTAGGCATCTCTATTCCCAAATTTCATACAAAACGTACCTCTGTTTTTAACTTTTCCAATTATGTATTATCTAAGAGGGAAGAATTTCTCCTTTCTCTGGGTTTGGATTTCTGCCTGCCTAACTTTAAACCTAACTATTACAAGTTTTTTTTTGCCGTTAGAATCTATTTTTCACAGACTTAAATCGCTGCCTTTTGATGTCCACCTTGGTGATCTGCAAAATCGCTTATTTGATCTGTCACATCACACTTTCAGAAAACTAAAGACCCAATGGACCCCATTTTTTAAAAAGACCGATTTTGAAATTCTAAAGGAACTGTCACAGAAAGAAGACCTCATAATCACGAAACCAGATAAAGGTAAGGGAGTTGTGTTGTTGAATAAACTGGATTATATTACGAAAATGGAAGTCATTCTTAATGATTCCTCCAAATTCCATATGATTGGATCTCCCGATTATTCCAACATTTTCAAAACGGAAGATAAAATTAACCGTTTCCTGAGAACTCTGAAAAGTGAAAATATTATTAATAATGAAACTTATCAAGAATTGTTTGTCACAGGCTCGTCTTACGGTATCCTCTATGGGCTACCAAAGATTCATAAACAAGGTACTCCTTTGCGACCTATCCTTGCGTCATACAACGCCCCTAATTACAAACTGGCTAAATTTCTGGTTCCCTTGCTTGAGCCTTTAACTACAAATAATTTCACTTTAAAAAATTCCAGTCAATTTAAAGAAAAGATTTTATTGCAAGATTCAGACCTGTTCATGACCAGCTTTGACGTAGAATCCTTATTTACCAATGTACCTGTAGAGGAAACTATTAATATAATTTTAAATAAGCTTTTTCCTGAACCCGACACAATTTTTAGTGGTTTTAACCGTTCGTTTTTTAAAAATCTTTTAAGCCTGGCTGTGCTGGACACAGCCTTTATTTTTAACGGTAAGTTATACAAGCAGGTTGACGGCATGGCAATGGGAAGTCCTCTCGGTCCTACTTTTGCCAACATTTTCATGTGCTCCCTGGAGGAGCACTTCTTAGATGACTGTCCCTTAGCCTGCCGCCCCCTTTTTTATGTAAGGTATGTTGATGATACCTTTGCCCTTTTTAGACATAATTTTGATGCTGATTCCTTCCTTGATTTTCTAAATTTACAACATCATAATGTTAAGTTTACCCTAGAAAAAGAAAACGAAAATCAGCTTTCTTTTTTAGACGTCCTAGTTCTTAGAAAAAACAATATTTTTAACACCACGATTTTTAGAAAAAGAACGTTTACGGGCTTAGGGTCAAATTTTTATAGTTTTTGTTCTTTTAACTTTAAAATTAATTCTGTTTTTACTCTCCTCCACAGGGCTCTAACGCTAACCTCTGATTGGTACCTATTCCAAGATGAGATAGCCTTTTTATGTAAATATTTTAAGGAAAACTGCTTCCCATCTGAACTGGTCTTTAAGATACTTCGAACGCTTCTAGACAAGTACTTCTCCCTCAAACCTACAATTTACAGTGTTCCTAAATTGAATTTTTATGCTAAATTTCCATTTTTATTTGATAATACTTTTAGAAAAAACTTTTCACAACAGATCCAAAGTAAGTTTGGAGCCATTAAGGTCCACCTGATACCTGTTAATCCTCTCACCATCGGGTCTTTATTTAAGTACAAAGATCGTTTATGCCCTTATATGTCCTCCGGGTGTGTGTATAGCTATACGTGTCCTAAATGTAATTTAGGAACTTATATTGGATCCACCAGGAGGCTTCTGAAGGTACGCATAGACTCTCATCGTGGAGTAAGCTATAGGACAGGCAGTAAAATTACAAACCCAGAGTTTTCGAATATCAGAAATCACTCTAGAATATGTAAAACTTCAATTGAAAATAAGGATTTTTCTGTTTTAGGGCGAGCCTCTAGCAGCCATGAATTGGCCATTTTGGAATCATTAATGATTAAACGACTCGTCCCCTTGTTAAACAGCCAAACCTCTGCCGGCACACTGTACCTCTCTTAGTCTTTCGTTTTCTGTTTAGTTTTAACATTGCCACTGAATAGGTTGGTCCATATCTTCTTACTTTTTATATATATATATATTTTTTTTATATTGTATATTTTTTAGAGAGATTTTGTTTTGTTTTTTACGTTGTCCTTTTTAATTTGTCCCTTCTATTTTTAATTTTTTTATTTTGTAATCCATTGTGCTTAATTTTTAAATTTAAATTTGTACCCTTTTTGTAATTTATGTTATTTATTTTATACAGCCCTCGAAAATGTAATGAAGCCATTACGAAACGTCGGGAATAAATTGACCCTTTTTAGCAAGTCTTTATGTCCGCCTCCCCATTGATGTATACCTGGCTGTGGCCACCGCTGTTTGGATATATATATATATATATATATATATATATATATATATATATATATATATATATATATATATATATATATATATATATATATATATATATATATATACAGTATATATATATATATATATATATATATATATATATATATATATATATATATATACTGTATATATATCATGGTGACACATTACAATAAATTACATCAGCGAAAATAAGAACAAAGTGAATGCGGAGTGAAAAGAGTGAGCAGAAGAGCGGAAGTTAAAGGGTGCAACAACCCCCTGATTTTCGCCATTGACGGAAAGTAGAATGCAGTGTAGATTCAAGATGCAGGGGCGATGAGATGGGAACCAAAAACAGCGATGCTTGACAACAGAAAGTAATAAGATTGATTTATCGATTCTCGGAAACTGTTCTCTGTCAACATGCTTAGTTAGTGACGTTTTGGGAAAAACATGTGCCAAACTCATCTTTCTCTGTGAATAATGAGTGAAAATGTTTCATTTCAGTCAGTTCAAAGAATTTCCATAACAGTAATGTTTCAAGTATCAAAGCAAGATTCGGCATGCTCATTGTAATGATAGTGCACACCGAATTAGAAATATGATTTAAAAAATGTGAAGTTTTCACCATACTTCCCATTTCTGTCAAATCTGATTAAAAAACGGCTTTAAGTGGACAAGTGTTGGTTAATGGAAAGGTAAATATCCAGGAAAATGTCAACACCGCCAAACCATAGTCGACTATTACCACAGACTTTTTGCGGCTGTCGTGGCTCCTGAAGCAGGGGCTGACACCGAACGTTTGAGAAGGCAGAGAGAAGCCACATGCACACAAACTGCTTTGTGAGAGTGAGAAAGCCTCCTCGACTTCTGGCACGCCTAACTTGCCCACATACCACAACCGGTAAGTGTTATGCATTACATAAATATATATATATATATATATATATGTATATATATATATATATATATATATATATATATATAAAAGCACGTTAAAAGAAAAAGAAAGAAGATATACATATATATATATATATATATATATATATATATATATATATATATATATATATATATATATATATATATATATATATATATATATATATATATATGTGTGTGTGTGTGTGTTACGTGGGTCATTCGGCAGATGAGTTTAATTATTAATTACTGTGATTTATACAGTCTTGCTTTACCTAAGAACCATGTAATCCCATCAGTTAAGACTAAGAGTTACCCAAAAAGACAGATAATTAACTTAATTAGATTCGGTCACCAGTTGAGACTAGGTTACTGAATATTTTCATTTATTCTGAAACAATGAATTAAATAAACCACATTGATCAACCATCTAGTTCAACAAAGAAAATTAATGAAAAGTAAGGAAATCTTCGTGGTCCAATAACAGCTCCCAATTCATTCCCCTTCGGACACAATAACATTTCCCCCACTGTAGAGTATGAAGCAACAGCTGAGTCGCTCTAGTGATGCTCTTATAATCGGTACTCTAGTTATTATGGCTATTCCTCCTCCAAACAAGGGTATGAAAAGGTTACAGGGCGTGCCCGACTTGTACTTAGACATATCCTCTCACTTATCCTTAATTACTGCAAAGGGTGTATCTTAAACCGAGAATATTACGTTAACACCAGGGAAGATACTTTATGCAATCTCACTAGGCAACACTAATTGTACTTCACATAATCGACTTCATGAATGGGATATGGTTCACTAGGATTCTTTAGTCAGTGACTGATAAGAGAGAAACTTGGTACAGAAATACAGTGTGAGATATAATGGGAGAACGACAAGTAATTGTCATCTTCAGACTTACCTTATTGTAGAGCAATTGTGTGCACTTGCATCTGATGCCCGGGGTCTGTTGAATTGATCCTTGTCAGTTCCACTAAGTTAGAAAGACAAGAGAAAGGCTGAGAGAGCAAGAGACTACTTCTCTTCTCACTGCTCGTGACCGCTGGACTGGCTAACCTGGGGTCGAAACCATGGGTCGTTTCTTGTAAACAACTCCCCCACTTTTTAGAGGGCGGGTAGCCTGAAAGATAACAAAATTCACCAGTACATAGTTTTTATGGAAAGGGGAGCTTAAGGGATACCCTAACTAGTGAAACCTTACCTGTGGAATAGGTCCCTAAACTAAATTTATAATCCTCTGAAGATTGTTGGTGGTTTTGGATCACCACAACTATCTCTTGGCTCTCCTACTGCCCTGTTGTACACAAAGGAAGCTTTTTGGTGCTTCTCTTTCCTTGTTTTTTTTCTATCTTTTTTGCTTATACTTCTACTTAATCAAAGCAGAGAGGTCAAACAGTATATAATATTTGTAATAACTCCCCCCTTTAAAAAGGCCTGGTCTGTACTAAACAAGCTGTTCGCCTCGATTACTTTACTCTTCTCCCCTGAACAGATTTGTCCCTTGCAATCCAAGTACCTAAGGATCTATCTGACTTTAGAAAGGAATATGAGCTTTTAATCACTTACTTCTACATACTCCTAAGACTACTTAAAGGTATTTACAGTTATTTACCTGCTACCTCTGATGATCATGATATTCAGACCTAGCCAAATGGTACATTCAATGGTATCTCCTATGACATAACCTATTAGAACACGGCTGTAGCATCAACATAAAGGACAATGAACTAGCTAAGTTATAATCTTACAAGTATACAATGTCTTACACTATAATTTGTAATCACAGTAAACAGAAATATAACCTGCGTTCTGTACATGAGGTTTACCTCATATGACAAATGCTTGCCTCACTGAGGTATTATGCCATGCGTGTCATGAGCTCAGCGGCTCTCTTCGCAATAGTTAGGATGACTGGTTTTGCAATTACAATATACTTATGTGGTTACTGCTGTTCGTGGTAAGGTGTAAGTGACAAGGTCACTGCTACAATGTACTCAATCTGGTCTAGGCTCTTAGTATGATAGAGATCACGCTGGCTACCTCTGGGCAGGAGCCAGGATCACTCAGAGATGGAAAGACACTGTGCCAAGAGGTCATGAGTGCCAGGATGAGCTCATGGCTGTGGCAACTACTTGGCTCTCTTCTGCCCCCGTCTTCTTCGGGCTCCTCCAAGGCCTATCTATGTCAGACCTAGGAGGTGATGAGGGCACCAACTCTGGGGAAAGGCCAGAAGGGCTAGCGGGTGTGAGGTCAGGGGTAACCTCAGAGACTACAGGAGGGCTCCCAACTCCGGCTGCTGCGACAACCGGAGCAAGAGCGGTCTCGGCCTCTCCGTCTGGGCAGACCAGTTCCTGGTCTCCCAGAGAAGGTGTAGCAGGTTGATCCACCAGGGGTTCATCCTCTGGGGATGGATTTGGTGAGGAAGAAGTATCAGGTGCTGGAGGTTCACAGGTTGCTAGGATTAGTGCCATGACAGGTCCTGGATCTCCAGAAGAGGATCTGCCACATGATCTAGATCTAGCACAGGGTCCTCTTCGAGTGGTGGCTCAACATCCCAGCCGGACGGATTGTGGCATTGCTCAGAGCTCGCAAGTGGCACTGGCAGCAATTGTGGGTCAGCCATGCCTGACGAGGTGCAATACCTTGCGGATGGTTTGAGTTGGGCCGAGGTCAGAGACTCTTGGGGAGTTTTGACTGGGAGCATTTGTTGGGTGTTGCTTATTTGGGCAGCCTTCCCAATTAGTGGAGTGGCCTGTCCTCTTGCATGTCCTAAAGTGGTACTGCTGCTTCTGAATGTCCCTTCAGGGAGAGGGAGGACCTCGCTGCTGGCCATCCTTTCGTGGAGTGAGAGGACTAGGCCGAGAACTGTTTTGTGTGAGCCCCTTCCACTGACCATTTCAGTGGGCGGAGGGTGGTTCCTCTTCTTGGGGCAGCACACCAGTCAAAGTGGCTGTGTCTCGATATGGTGCTCCTACAGTTTGGGCCTCCGTGGAGGGCATGGCTACGAAGTGGCGTTGGGAAACAGCTTCCCCAGAGGAGGTCCCGACCCAACAGAAAATCCACTCCAGGCCGAATTCCACCCACCATGCCAAGGCGGTTGGGTAGCGTACCCCAAGGTGTCGTGACCTGGAGCTTGACTGTGGGAACGGTTGTAGTGTGGCCCTCTAACCATTTCATCTCCCACCAAGTTCGCTCGTCAACAGTGGCACTGGCCGGCACTTGTGCCCTGGAAATTAGGCTAACGCCTGCTGCAGTGTCTGCCGTGACTGGAAGGGCCACGGGCAGGCGAGAGCCATTAAGGGGTGCCACCAAGATGAACTGGGTATCCAGCCTCTCGGGGTGAAGTATCTTCTGCAGCCCGGCCAGGGAGAATGAGGTGCTAATTAGGTTGACGAACTTGGTGGCTGGGACACGATTTAGACAGGCCACATGTCCAGCACTACAGTGGCCGGCAGCACCACAGGACTGGTACGTGTCGGGGCTCAGTGACCTGAGGTGACTGTTGGTGGAGAGGGTTGAGTGGACGCAGAGGGAGAGGGGTTCTGGTTGTTAGTAGGAGGCTGCTTATTGTTGCCCAACTTGTAGCAGCACTCAGCTTCAGAGTGCCCCAACTTCTTACAGTGGGTGCACATAGGCTTGCTAGGCAGTCCGTTCTTCGGGCGAGTCGAGCCTGAGAGGTACCCAGGTGGCACTATGCGCCGTTGAGATGTGCTGTGGGGCTGGTTGTAGGTTTCCCATGAATCAGCCATACGGCAGGCTTCCATAAGGGTGGTGGGCTGCTTATCGTTGAGATACATAGCAAGGGGCCCAGGCACGCATTGGAAAAGATCCTCCAGCATGGTCTGATTGAAAAGGTCCTCGAATGTAGTGCACGACAGAGAGTTGAATCAGCAGGTACCAGACTGGGTCTTGTGACAGGCCCATTCAGTCCAGGACCAGCCGACTTCCTTGGTAAGACCTCGGAACCGCTGTCTCCATTTCTCTGGGGTTATTTCGTAGGCCTTCGTTATGACCCTACACGCTTCGACCATGTCGCCTCTCTGACTCTTCTCCAGTGACCGAAGGGCTGCCTTAGCTTTTCCTTTCTGTCTCGATGGTGTTGTAGTTGTCAAAGAGTGCTTCTATTTCCTCCAACCATGCCTCTGGCTCTTCCTCAGTCCACTTGGGGACGAGGGAATTAATGCTTGAGATCAGAGCATTTGGTGCAGAAGGTGTGGCATTGGAGGCTTGTTGTATAGCCATAACTTCAGCATTTTCCTTTCAAGCCTTCTCCAGCTCCAGCTCCTTTTCTTTGAGAGCTAACTCACTCTCCTCGAGGGCTTGCTCACTTGCCTTGAGAGCTTGCTTGCTTTCCTTGAGGGCTAATTCATGCTGTCTTCTCTGTTCTACTCTTGCATCTTCCAGCCTCCTCTGTTCTTCTTCATACCTCCTATGTTTGGCTTCATAATTCCACAGTTCCAGTCTTTCTTCCTTCTCTTGCTTGGCCAAGTCATCCAGCTGTTCCTTGACCCACTTGGTGAGTTCTGATCCTGTGAGACCTGCCTCCTTCCCCAGACCCATGAAGGCTCTGTAATTGTCTGTCGCCATGGTTCTGGTAGGTAAGGGCATCTGTTTGGGTTGACTGGAAGTGTCGCTCAGATTTGGGTGACACTTCAGTGGTGTGGCACCTTCTCAATAAGGTGGCACTGTGGCTGAGTGTGCCGTGCAAAGGTCACAATGATGGCACTCTGTATCTCTATGTACAGGTGTAGCCTATGTAGTCACAAAAGGATTTTTTTTTTTTTTGGTAGCGCTATGGTGCCAGTGTGTTCCTAGGAATCAACACTTGACCTGAGTCCAACTAATTGTATTAAGAGGAAAATGCACTCTGCCCAAGCAGAGTGTAGCTAATAAATAGGAGAAAAAGGGAAAGTAAGTAGAAAGAGATAGGTAAGCTATTCAGTTTGTGACAGTGCCTCAGATTAGTGGCATTGTGGAAAAGGAAAATCAACTTTGGTTGCTTTTGGGCCCTCGTGAGTGACTAGTTCCTAGTACCAACTGTGCTACTTCCTTTTCATGCAGAGGGAGGAAGGCAAATTTTTATGCTCAGGTCTGGATAAAAGACCCCACTCGTGACCGACAGTTTTCTATAACTGTGATTAATCTTAACTTGTCCTCATCTATCTGTGGGACAGAAGTGTTTCTTTTTATCTGTTTCATTTTAATCAATTATTCCTATGTCGGCCCGTTCTTTCAATGAAGACGGTGCACATACACTTCGGAGTTATGTTGAATGCTTACTTGGATGGATAAGGAAGCGAGGGAGTGAGAAAAGTATTCAGCCAGCGAAGTTCACACTGCCTGAGTAAACAAGTAAAATTATGGTAAATGCACACTAGCAGGTTTCTTATTTTGAAATACGTCTTCTTGGGTTATATTATAGCCGATTCACTTAAGGTAGATTCTTGGGCCTAAGAGATGTTTGTTTGGCGGCCTCTGATTGGTTGGTACCGGGAAGCAGGCAACTCGCTCACTGTCTCATTTTTACATATGTAGCTCAGAAAACTAGCAATATGTTTATATGTTTCTTCATTTATCTCACGTTTTGCACAAGATTGGAAAATTTTGGTCATACCATAGGATTCGGTATTAATTGCACGACTAAATATGATTTCCTGAAATCAATAAGAGAAAACACAAAGGAATTACAAGGAGTAAAAGTGAAGAGGGAAGCATTTAATTCTTTATACCCGTTTTTACTTATCGGATTTTGCATCATTCATGCGATCAAGATAAAATAAAACTTGTGTTTTCATACAGTAAATTCACCCTGAATACTCTGGTGCTTTCAGATTTTAGATGCGTATGATATGTGAAGAGAAAATAATGAATATGTCTTATTATGTTGCATCCGTTCTTGACGCAGTTTGCCAAGAGACGGTGATGATGATACACGATACTGCGTTGGTCGTCTCAGCCGTTGACAGTTGCCAATTAGCGATATGAGAAGTTTGTAGTTTCGGCAATATTTGCTGTATTATTGTCATTACATTTTCTGTAAAAAAATGCATAGAATTCCCATTATGACTGTCGAACATTTTCACTCCAGTATTATACTGTATATGTCTGTATGTCTGGACATATCTGATACGGAAAAAAAAATAATCAGATGCCAGCATCTGGATGTGCTGGCTTCAATTTAGACATCGCCAACAGATTTTATGGTAAGAAATAAAAAATGTACTTTCGTTCATTGAATGAACATATGAAAAATAAGCTTTTGATGTTATTGACCAGAGAAATGAGCGGCCATAATAATGCACACATCATTATGTAGGCCTGTTATTTATCATGTAGTCTACAGTATGCATGCAAATTTCTAGACTAAATTGAACCCAACATATCCAGATGCGTCCACCTGATTATTTTTTTTTTTCCCGTAGCAGATGTGTCCAGACATACAGACATATACATAGGGTGACCAGACGTCCCCCTTTGCGGGGGACAGCCCCCCATTTCGAATCTCTGTCCCCCCAAAAATCACTACCTTCGGGGGACGTAGTAATGTCCCCCTTTACGGAATTTGCCCGTCATGTGTCCCCCATTGCATAAACAAATCATAATAAACAGCTAAGTGTTCAAAGATAAGAGTTAAGATATTTTTTCTCGAAACCTCTAAGGCTCTTGCTGCAGCATAGCTAGGTCGTAGACTGTATGAATTGTGCTCCATTTTCTTTAAACAAATAAAAGAAAATGAAAACAAACGCACCATTTATACACACATGATATGACTGGTAACCTCTCTTGCACTCGTCCATGTATGGCTAAGTCCAGCTACTACGTGTTGGTAGTCAATTAGCAATCAAGCAGCACTCAAAAGAGGACGACATCATGGCATCTAAAAGGAAGTGTACTTTCAATAAAGAATTAGAAAGTGAATACTGGAAAATATGATACTGAACGTCATTTAAAGACTAGTAGGTATAAGCGTGCTGATGCCTCCGCCTCTTCAGGCAAGGCAATGACCACATTCATGCAGAAGGAAGGATTTGGAGAAAAAGAAAAGAATTTGGCAGCAGCAGAAGGAATTTGGGCTTATCATGCAATGCAACACAACCTTTCATTCCGTTCTATGGATTGCACTTCCAAGCTTATTAAAGTGTTTTGACAATTCGTTTGCAAGCGCTCATACCAAGACGGAGGCAATTGAACAATGTTTTCCTGCCTGACGCCCAAGAATCCTTAAAAGAGGATTTGTCTGAGATAAATTGTGTGACTTTATATTGTGACTGCTCTAATTATGGAAATATTAAATTGTGTCCCTTATTGGTTAGATACCGTGGTGTCAAGGTAAAACTTTTGGTAGTTAAAACTCTAGGTGGAGAAACGAGTGAATACTGTCCTCTAAACTGTTGGCTTTGTGCGCTGACAACAGAAATCGCAATTTTGATGGAGCATCAAGGGGAGGCAAAAACAATGTTTTTTACCGGATGCAATAAAATCTAGACTGTATGAAAGCTGCATTGGACTGTCAACCTATAGATGCAGAAGTAATAACAGTGAAGATATTTTCATTTTTCTACATTTTTCTATAATGCTTCTGCAGAGAGAGTATTCTCTCTAATGAAAATCTCTTGGACATCAGAGAAAGTCATTTGCAGGTAACTACATTGAGGTCTGCACTAATAGTGAAATGCAATTTCGACCCGAGTTGTCCTGACTTTTATGATTATCTGAAAACCCAACCCTCACTCCTTGGGAAAATAAAAACGAGCCAGAAATACACTTAAGCGTAAGTAAGGGTTAATGTAAAAATTATTTTGTTTTGTTTTACTGTTCATAGAATCATGTCTACAGTTTCTCTTTTATGCTATCAAAGCATATATTTTACCATTGAAAGTAACTCTTGCTCTGAACAAATGCTGACTGGATCATATTCTCGCATTTTTTCAAATGTTTGTATATACAGTATATATCTAAATAATAATTTTTTGAAGAATAAATCTCATATGTCAGGATGAAAAAGATCAAGCAGCTGCAATTCTCTCTCTCTCTCTCTCTCTCTCTCTCTCTCTCTCTCTCTCTCTCTCTCTCTCTCTCTCTATATATATATATATATATATATATATATATATATATATATATATATATATATATATATATATATATATATATATAATGTATGTATTAGGGTTATGCTTATGCATAGCATATACGTACTTGTTAATTTATACGGGTGTCCCCCTTTCACATCTCAAACAAATGGTCACCCTACATATACAGTATAGTACTGGAGTGAAAATGTTCGACAGTCATAATGGGAATTCTGTGCATTTATTTACAGAAAATGTAATGACAATAATACAGCAAATATTGCCGAAACTGTAAACTTCTCATATCGCTAATTGGCAACTGTCAACGGCTGAGACGGCCAACGCGGTGTCTTGCAGATCGTCATCACCGTCTCTTGGCAAACTGCGTCAAGAACGGTTGCAACATAATAAGGCATATTCTTCATTTTCTCTTCACATATCACACGCATCTAAAATCTGAAAGTACCAGAGTATTCAGGGCGAATTTATTGTATGAAAACCCAAGTTTTGTTTTATCTTGATCTCATGAATGATGCAAAATCCGAAGATAAGTGAAAATGGGCATAAAGAATTAAAATGCTTCTCTCTTCACTTTTACTCGTTGTAATTCCTCTGTGTTTTCTTTTATTGATTTCAGGAGACCATATTTAGCGGTACAATTAATACCGAATCCTATGGTATGATCAAAACTTTCCTATCTTGTGCAAAACGTGAGATAAATGAAGAAATATTTAAATATATTGCTAGTTTTCTGAGCTACATATGTAAAATGAGACAGTGAGCGAGTCGCCTGCCTCCCGGTACCAGCCAATCAGAGGCCGCCAAACAAACGTCTCGTAGGCCCAAGAATCTACCTTAAGTGAATGGGCTATAGTAAGGGATTGTCTCAGCAATCTTACTTGCCTGGTTACTACTGAGTCGTACGGTTTATACTGACAAGAATGGTTAAACCGTTAAATGATGGAGTTCTTTTCCGTTTTATATAATTCCCTGCGTAAGTGTATTTTTTGCAGGAACTTTTTTTTTTTTACATTTCCTAAATAAGTTATTCCCTGACTAAATTATTACTTGCTTTTATCTGTTGTATTGAAGCCTATACTTAGTTCCCTATAAATTGAAGTCTATTTTCTTTTTCCTAAGATTTGCGAGTATGATACTACGTGAGGCAAAGTAGTTCGCTAAGTGGAGCATATGAGGCAGTCGCTACAGTGATTCGTGGCATCACACAGGTAAACAATAACACACAATAACAACAAGAGTTTTAAGATGGCGGCTACTGGCGCGCAGGCAACCCCTTCCCCAAAATGTCGAATGTGTCCTGTTATCACACAGCTGTTGATTCAAACACAAAATGCGGGAGACCGACTGGTGGAGGAATACACAACCTCCCGACTGTGTGGTGTTTATTCACAATAAAAAAGCACAAAACACTCTAATTCCTCTTACAAAACGAATGAAGCTAACGTGGGAATATAAGTTTTATATTCAAGTTATTTTACGTTATAAAGATGGAAAACGAATTTACTGTGATTCTCGCTTTTTTTTTTCTTGCGCTGAATTGAACGCTACAAGCATCCGCCATGCTCAATACAGGGCCGTTTGGGATAAAGAGGAGTGGCCCCATGACATCCTTACTGGCCTGAATTTACGTTAATGGAAAATGCAAATCATGAAATTAACACTGTTAGCGTTGCTTTGCGATATTAATGGCAAGGAAATTTGATATGAATCCGCATGAGGGAAAGTATTTCTCTTCGTAACGCTCAGTCGGGGGCCTTCTCTGTAAAGCTGAATGGTTGCTGTTTTGCAAGAAATCCTATGGACTTGCATAAATGTGTCCATCCTATCCTACGTGAGAAACGCTGGCACACGTCCTCCCAGTACTGTCATGCAATAGCTAACCAGTTAAAAGATTAATATCATGCATTAATCATTGGCCGGTGATCAGCAAAAATTACATCTCGACTTGGTAACTTATACGGCTGGCACGTGGGACTGCGTCCGAATGCTGTAAATAGTTTCCTTTAATTTTGTAAGTTGTAAATTATACCTGCTCTCATTTAATGCACACTTTCCTACCTACTCTAATTCTTATAACAATTATTACTTGCCTTGGCCTGTATCCTTGTTTGGGAGAATTTAGCATGAAATTGATATGATCTGACTTTTTTATCTTTGAATGAATTTGTAGTTAATTTGATTCCAAGTTCTTTATCTCTGTGAATTTCTTGGAAATCGTGGCAAGATCGACCATTGTTACGTGGGTCATTCGGCGGATGAGTTTAATTATTAATTATTGTGATTTATACAGCCTTGCTTTACCTAAGAACCAACGTAATCCCATCAATTAAGACTAAGAGTTACCCAAAAAGACAGATAATTAACTTAATTAGATTCGATCACCAGTTGAGACTAGGTTACTGAATATTTTCATTTATTCTGAAACAAATGAATTAAATAAACCACACTGATCAACCGACTAGTTCAACAAAGAAAATTAATGAATAGTAAGGAAATCTTCGTGGTCCAATAACAGCTCCCAATTCGTTCCCCTTTGGACACAATAACATTTCCCCCACTGCACTGTAGAGTATGACGCAACAGCCGAGTCACTCTAGTGACTCTCTTATAATAGGTCCTCTAGTATATTATGGCTATTCCTCCTCCAAACAAGAGTATGACCAGGTTCCAGGGCGTGCCCGACTTTTACTTAGACGTATTACCCATCCTTATTACTGCAAGGGTTGTATCTTAAACCGAGAATATTACGTTAAAACACCAGGGAGGATATTTTATGCAATCTCACTAGGCAACACTAATTGTACTTCACATAATAGACTTCATATATGGGATATGGTTCACTAAGATTCTTTAGTCAGTGACTGATAAGAGAGAAACTTGATATGGAAATTCAGTGTGAGATATATTGGGAGAACGACAAGTAATTGTCATCTTCAGACTTACCTTATCGTAGAGCAATTGTGCGCACTTGCATCTGATGCCCGGGGTCTGTTGAATCGATCCTCGTCAGTTCCACTAAGTCAGAAAGACAAGAGAAAGGCTGAGAGAGCGAGAGACTACTTCTCCTCTCACTGCTCGTGACCGCTGGACTGGCTGACCTGGGGGCTGGGGTCGAAAGCGTGGGTCGTTGCTTGTAAGCAACTCTCCCCATTTGTAGCGGGCGGGTAGCCTGAAAGGTAACAAAACTCGCCAGTACATAGTTTTTAGGGAAAAGGGACCTTAATTAAGGGATACCCTAACCAAAGGTGGTCCTAGTGAAACCTTCCCTGTGGGATAGGTCCCTAAACTAAACTTATAATCCTCTGAAGATGGTTGGTGGTTTTGGATCACCACAACTATCTCTTGGCTCCCCTACCGCCCTGTTGTACACAGAGGAAGCTTTTTGGTGCTTCCCTTTCCTTGTTTTTTTTCGATCTTTTTTGCTTATACTTCTACTAAATCAAAGCAGAGAGGTCGAACAGTATATAATATTTGTAATAATATATAAACGAGAGAGAAAGAATTTTTACCCATTTTGGGTAACTTAGTTTGAATAGCCACCAGCGATGCGTTTTAAAGATACATGTCGATTGTTTTTTCAAAATTTTTTGTCACAGAAAACGACGCCACTGCCACGTGAGAAAGTAAGAAAATATTATCGAACCTAGCCTGATTTCAAAAGCATTTTTCTACCGGAACGATCCAATTTTAGGGCCTGCCTCTTCAACGTACCTGGGAAGCAATATTTCTATTGATACCAAGAACATATCTGACTCTTTAGGTTCTCGAGATTTTGAGTTTTAAGGCTGATACCATTTACCGGCGAAAACATGAATTTTTGTACGTTATTCTAAAGTCTGTCATAGATTAAGCTTACTTTGAGCCAACGCAGGCTCTTCTGGACATCCTGTGACACACACACACACACACACACACACACACACACTGTACTTCTGGGAGAGAAAGTGAACAGTAGCGGGCGATCTCGGGCTTGGTTTTATACATTTGTGGGTACATTGTGTTACAGAAATGGATACAGGATTTCTTATTCACCAAAACGAAAAATACAAGAAATCAAGGATACTAATTGGCTGAAAATTATCTTCCTTGAACTTAGCTGCGTTGTTGCCCTAATTATATAGTTTCGTGAGGAAAATGAGAAAATAATAATGTACATATGTACGGAGAGAAAAACACTTTTAACCTCTATCGACAAACTTTAGTGGCTTACTTTGAGAGAACCACAGACGATGCAAAGATGATTGGTAGCGTTTGTAAATAGGAATAGCTGTGTACTTCAAACGTGCCAGAGATTTCTATAACGTGACATGATGTCACAGTCACATGAAAGTTTCACAAAAAGTAGCCTCCTTTTAAAAGTATTTTTCGACCGAAATCAGCCGTTCTACGGCCATAAAATCAGAATGTTCAAGTTAGACATTCGTATAGTCTTCCTAATGTTCTAAGAACGTGTCTGTAGCACTTGTGGTTTTCGAAATAAAATTGCTACGTCTTAAGGTTGACCCAGTTTCCAAGCAAGGACATGAATTGTCTGCCACATCCTGAAGCCCAGCTTAGTACCGGGTACCGCTGATCTGTACTTATACGCCTTGATGGTAGATCTCTTGTGTCATAGAAGGGTTTAGAAGGTGATCTAATTCATGCTTCAAATAACAGGCTACAATCAATCTGAAATTTACGTTTTCATGTTTCAATAAGGCCTTACAATTCTCTAACAATTTTTGGCCTTAAGGATTACTTTCGAGATATCAAAGAATATCTGAATCGAGAATGATTCAAACGTCATTTTGTGGAGCGGTGCTTGACATTGTCTACCCACTGCTGTTCCAGGGATGTGACGTCATAAGGTTAACCAAAAACCGACCCAAAAACAACCTTCTAGCATTCTATCAGTTTGAGCGCTAAAAATGTTTCACAATATCGGGACAAAAAATTTAAACACGTGAATCTTTAATAAATAATTGAAAACATAGTGCCAAGTGACCACTGACACAAAAAGATTGTGGCTTTTAAAACTCGACGCAGCATTGAAACCAAGTGAGCTTTAAAATCTCATGAGACCCACGACTTACTTCAGGCTAAAAACAAAACCCACATATTAACTACAGCCATGCGTGTTAATATCATTATGAATATAAATTCAAAAAAGCAAATATGACAAATTTTACCACTTATGTCTCAGCCAGTCATATTATACTCACTCTTGGTATGTTTCTGAAACAGAAATAAATATGCGGACAATTTTTTTCCAAAACATGATCATCTGGGATGGGGTAATAATCACGGTGCAAGAGATGATCCCAATGAGATGATTTCAGCTCCCCAAGCACAGTTCCAAAAAGCGTGAATTTGCCAGACGTTTGTGCCAATGGATTGTGATCACTTGTCTTCTTCTAATAATTCATTATTATCTATAATATTACTAACCATCTCTCTTCTTTGTGTAGGCTACTACTGCTCATAGACTCCCTAGCCTAGCGAGCCTTAACCAGTTATGTAATTTCGGGATCAATCTCTGATCATCACAACTGGCACATTAGACGCAGGGTAATTTTGGGATACTTGAATAAATAGATCTGTCGATCAGTAAGACGCATCTTATCCAACAACCAATATGGTAATTCCTGTTTCCTTCATGACCTAACTTTATACTGGACTATGACAAGAACCTTGAGAGATCTGAATGTATTTTGGTATATATTATACGTCGAATTTCAAGAAAGATAATCGTATGGTACTGACATTTAAAATCAAGAATAGCAGATGAATTCTTCCCTGCTAGCGCCTTAAAACTTCTGATCACTGAAGAAAGTACCATGCATACCGTGTGCTCTCAACAACTCCCGAGCTGTATTTCTCATCAGTATTTTGAACGGCTTTTTCCGAAGCCATGTCCATCACACCGGCTTCACTCCTCTCCTCTCAAATCTCATACAACTTTTCTATAATAAACCTTGAGTCCACGCACCTTTGACCAACCGGCGCGTCTTTTTCCCTGTCTCTCCTGTTGGCTGGCGTACTTCGTAAATCAAAACCTTATTATCATGCACACACGCGCGCGCGCACACACACACACACACACACACACACGTATATATATATATATATATATATATATATATATATATATATATATATATATATGTATATATATATATATATATATATATATATATATATATATATATATATATATATATATACATATATACTGTGTGTGTATATATATAAATTATCTTTAATACCTATATTAGGAGTGGCATAATTGTTTACAGTATTTTTTCAGTGGATATGCTTATAACTAAAAAACTGAATAACATGATAAGCTTTGTCTTACAAAGTTGAAAGAATTTTGATGACGAAATATGGCATAAGGCGTTTTTCTGTGAGGGTTGTGAAAGGTAATCATGTACAAACCTCTTGAGTTTGACCATGTGGACGCTTAGTCGCGTGCTTACCCAAACATAAAGGAATCTCAGGACACTGTCATTTCTTAAGTTCTGTCCTTGTGCCAAAGAAAGAACATATGAGAACACATCTGCAAAATATGTTGTCACACCATTTTCATATATCTTGAAATATACTAAACTATATATATACATATATATATAATATATATATATATATATATATATATATATATATATATATATATATATATATATATATAATGATCATGTTCCAGTGACTGTATTATCTATAGTATAAACTATGTTGTTAAATTGATCTTTTATGACAATTGTGAAAACCATAGCTGGTTACCAGTGTGCGTGGAGTTAGGTCGAGTGAGAGATTTGCGAGAGGGATTCATGGGGAGACTGTCTGAACAAGTACCCCCATTTTGTACTTTTATAACAAAGAAAAACGTAGCAGACTGAGTCCTTTCATCATAACACCTTGCAACATTGGTGGCAGTGGTGGGATGATATATATATATATATATATATATATATATATATATATATATATATATATATATATATATATATATATATATATATATTGTCACGATGCGTATCAAGTACCTGGTTATTACACAACTAATCTCAAGATTCAAAAATATACCTCACTTCAGCCAGATACCTGAACTCTCATAACATTAATTGTTACGACTGAGTACTCTAAAGGTAACAGTGATCCCTTAAGAAAAAACTTATTTATCAACCACTTGAAAAATCAAACTAAGTCTATCAGAATATGTGTGAGGTATCAAAATTTAAACTAGAAATATTCTAGAGTAGAAGGGCATCACTCCATCAAAAAACTCTAACTGTCTCCCTGGTCTTAATTCACTTTAGCAAAACTAAAAGAACAAAACATGTTTATCACTTTGCCTTATGCACACACAATCAATCCTATTCACTGATGGTCAATAAATGAAACACTGTTTTCTAAAAATGTTAAATACAAAAATTTATTTTTAAATTCAAAGTTTATAATTAGAATTCACAGTTAATTAGAATTCACAATCTGAAAAATTTACCTTTACTTGAAAATAACACAACACTCAATCAATCCTTGAATTAAATTATGAAACAAAATCAATTCACAAAAACTTTATCAGGAATTTAAATTAATCAAGCAAAATTTAAACTATCAAGAATTACTCAAGATTTAAAAAGAAAATCTTAACACGTGAGATATCAAAATCAAATATGCAATGTTAAATTACGTATGCAATGTTAAATTACCAAGAAATATTTAAAATGCTATGTAAATAAATGTTACATCACAAACATAAAGAAATGTGAAAATATAAAGAGATTGTAAATAGAAAATCACACAAAAATACACATAAGATTTATCAATAATGATTTCACTTGTTCAAAATTTCCTAACTTATCATACCACAACTTCCTAACTTATCATACCACGGTATCAATAAGTAAAATTTCACGTTACCTTACACAACTTGTGAAAACCTCTGTAAATCACTTGCTGCAGCTGCGTTACTCAAAACACACTTTTTTACCAGGCGCCGTTACGAACTAAATAACTTTGCTAAATTCAGATCTCAAAAGTTAATGTTAAAAGTGACCACAAAAAATTATGTTAAAAGTAATCTCTTCCTAATTAGGAATGAGAGAGAGAGAGAGAACCAACTTCACTGGTCTCAGAAATCAGAATGAAACAAATTTTAAGATTCCAGTAACAGTGAAACAATTACGTGATGTCATTAAAGCATTTTGGGTGCGAGATACTAAAGAAGCTTCTAGAAGCAGGGAAGTGACGTCATTAAAGCATTTTGGGTGCGAGATACTAAAGAAGAAGCTTCTAGAAGGAAAATGACGTCATCCCAGCAAAACGTTTTGAACGCAATCTTACAAAACATGACGTAATTGATCAGGACATGTATTCTTTCTCTCCAAGTGGCATACGTGACTCGAACAACGCATGTAACAACATGAAATCACTCGTCTTGAGCCCGTATGGGACGAATCGGTATTTGTTTTCAAAAGCTGTCATCGCTAACCCAAAACAAAGCGTTCCCTCTTATCTCAACTGATGACAACTGAAATGAAACAAGCCCTGGTGGACACACACACGTTTTCACATACTATGCTTTTACCAAGAAAGATATTCGTTCTAAATTACATTACTATTAAAATTATAATAACAATTCTAGATTACGCTATCAAGTAATCATTAGCTCTTTTGAGATCTGATGCCAAACTAAATATGACACTTTAACAACCATTATCATTAAACATAAGACATGAAAAAAGTAAATATGTCAAAATTATAGGAGGATATACGTATTACAAGGCAACATCATGAAAATATATATATATATATATATATATATATATATATATATATATATATATATATATATATATATATATATATATATATATATATATATATATATATATATATATAGATATATATATATATATATATATATATATATATATATATATATATATATATATATATAGTATATACATATATATATATATATATGTGTATATGTGTGTGTGTGTAGGTCCTGACCGGTTTCAGCTTCATTTCCAAGCCATTGCTGAAGGACTGATATATAGTGGTAGAAATCAAAATGTGTAAATATATTACAGAGATGGTACGGACGAACACACACAACTGTTTGAAACTCCGAATCCGCACCAGACAAGTGTCAAAGGGGGGTGTGGCAACAAAACCCGTTAGTGATACTGGAAAAAATGGCAATATATACTGGAAAAATATAGTAGTCTTACCAGTGAAGAAGTGAGCATTGTTAAGGAAGTGACTTATGGAAATACGAAAAGTCAGACACCGCAAATATCCCTAAAAGATTTATGGTTGCCATCACTGAATTAAAAATATATATATAAATAAACATATGACGAAAGCAGACAAATCAGATGTGCTGGTAATTTTGAATAGTCCTGAGTATGTGGACAAAATGGGTAGTCTTTTGAGAGATGATAACACATACAAAGAATTGAACAAAAACCCGTTAGACAGTGTGTATAGTAATTTCAATGGGAGTGTGAAAAGTTATTAAAAAGAACTGAAAGCATAATAAAAAAAACTGTTTTTTGTTTGACCTCTCGATCGCTACCGTATAGCCTATGTATGGTACAATAAAAAGCCACAAAACAAATTTTCCGGCCATCCCAGTTATGAGCTCAGTTGTTTCCGCATTTTACCATCTATCAAAGTAAGTAGCCTAACCAATATTCTTAACCCATTGGTTGGTACCATCCCTGACGCTAATATAAAGAATAGTTGTGCCTGAGAAATTTAAGTAAAAAATGTATAGATTAATAGTGATTCCAGGCTTGTGAGTATTGATGTGGTATCACTATTCACAAAGGTACCTACCGACGATCTGCTGGAGTATTTGTCGGAGTTATTAGAACACACACAGCTAGATATCCCATTTTCCAAGAACTCTAATTGAACTGATTAAATTATGTGTACAAGAATATAAATTTGAAATCCATGGGAAATTTTACCCACAAAACCTTGAGTAATTTGTATATGGAATTTTTGTAAAGGAACAAATTAAACAAAATCATTCCACGCAATGTTGCATGGTTCATGGTTCAGGTATGTTGACGATATAATGTGTGTGTGGTCAGGAAACGAAAATGTGAACAACTTTCTGGACAAGTTAAAGCAATTAGAACCTTCAATTAAATTCACTATGGACACTGAAAAGGATGAGGGCCTACGCTTTTTGGATTGCCTAATACATAGAAATAGTAATGGGTTTAAATACAGTGTTTACAGAAAACCTACTAATATTTCTTCCTCTGTGTATTTTTATTCTGGTCAAAGCTATATGATTATGAAATCAGTGTTCATATCTGTATTTTAAGAGCGTTACATATATGTAGCCCTGAATATATTGATGATAAAAGAGATAAGATTAGAATGGAATGAAATACAGAATTTTGGCCCCAGGCCAAGCGCTGGGACCCATGAAATCATTGAGCGCTGAAAGGGAAATTGATAGTAGAAAAGTTTGAAAGGTGTAACATGAGGAAAACCTCGCAGTTGCACTATGAAACATTTGATAGGGGAAGGTGAGAACTAAGATGGAAGAAAGAGAATATGAACGGAGGTATAGTAAAAGGAATGAAAAGGGTTACAGCTAGGGGCCGAAGGGATGCTGTAAGGAACCTTAGGTAGTGCCTACAGTGCACCACAGGAGAGTCAATGACTATACTACGGGAAGGGGCATAAACGATAGTGTATTCTAAATAATGCACTAGAAAGGAATATCATTGAATCTAGCTTTATAAAAGAAAGTTATGGTCATAATTTGATTAGCAGTCAAGGCATGTATAAACTTGATCCTACAGTTTAAAAACAAAAATGGTAAAATATTTAAATTTTAAGGAAGGCAGTATATATATATGTATGGAAAAAGGATTACCATATTTGTAAACACAGTAAGGGGTCACTAGCACTAATGAGTTTTGTCGACCCTTCTCCTTGAAAGCTGTCAGGTGTAGATTTGTAGTCTCCAGTGGTCTGTATGTTTGTCAGTACTGTCCCTTGAGTATATATTGTTATTTCTACCACTAGCGTTAATGAGTTTTATCGCCACTCCCCCTTTGACACCAGGCAGGTGTGGATTTGTAGTCTCAAATGACTGTATATGTTCGTCCATACTGTCTCTGTAGTATATATGTTGTGATTTCTATGTAGATTGTGATTTCTACATCTGTGTATCAGTCCTTCGCCAATGACTTGTAAATAAAGCTGAAACCGGTCAGGACCTACACCCAGTCTCTCATGTTATATATATATATATATATATATATATATATATATATATATATATATATATATTATATACATATATATGTTACTTGGGGGTGGTCACACCCACGGAAAGATTTTTAATGAATTTAGTTTTTAGACCTACACCCAGTCTCTAATTTTTTTTACCTGTGGTGAAGTGTGATAAACCACGTGTTAAAGTGATTATAATCGTGTGTGTATATATATATATATATATATATATATATATATATATATATATATATATATATATATATGTATATATATATATATATGTGTGTGTGTGTGTGTGTGTGTGTGTGTATGTATATATTGTTACTTGTGGCGTGGTCACACTCACAGAAAGATTTTTAATGAATTTAGTTTTTAAAAAGTGAATACTGCCGGCAGCAGATGGAGAATGCTTACAGGCTAGAAATTTCTGCTTTCTCACAACAACGGGGGTTCCTCTGCCTAGCATTTCACCATTGAAAGCTGACAAATAATCCTAGGACTGCTGATAAGGCATCTCCACATCTCCCATGATGAATTAGTTGTACCGATATTTATTCAATTTAGGGCAACCAGTCTTGATTTACTCATCAACACATTCCACCCTATCAGCACTGACAACTTTGAGAACTAAAGGTCAGAGTTTTATAATATGTATACTTCTATGGATCCCACCAACGACTCAAAATGATATCACTGGCTTCACACTTACAGAACATTTATTCACAAAAATTGACAGAATTCTTTAGACTGCACTTTCACTGAACACCATGATAACTGGTTGAAACTGATCCTTACAAATGTAGGTGGAATTACTCATTAATCACTTGACAAGCAAAAACAACACACTACGTAAAATAGTACGCTAAGAAAAGCTGTTACACATGAAACACATAAGAAATCAATCAGTGATGGAAATCACCTCATAATAAACATAAATAATTGGTAATGAATAGATAACAAAAAATGTAAAAGAAGTGGTGCTACTATAGTATGATATCTACCATTCATTTTCTACATTTGACTCCTCAAGGGCTAATACTAAAAAAGGTGAAACAGTGTAAACGAGTCACTGTTTTGCTGTGTTTAGTACTAGCCCTTTGGGGATCAAATAGTTCTGTATATAGTTTGAGGAAGTAATTGTCATAGGCCTTAATTGGGTTGTTTGGTAGATAGCATCCTAATTTTTGGTAGGTCGCAAATAGCTCGGTGGATATCATATTATAGTAGCACCACAAAGGTTACATTGATAACAAAGCAGATAAAAGTAAGATCAAAGAAAATAATCATTGATAACAATAATAAAAGGAAAAAGCTCAGAAAAGAATATGGTGGGTTACCACAGGCACATAAGCTAGAATCAACAGAAAACAAAATGAATACTGCTCTATCAGCTTCCAAACAAATTCACGATACCAACAAAGGGACTGGAAATTAGAAAATAATCACTCTCCAATATATTTTGCCTTTGCACAATGAAGAGTGACCAAGAGGGTATTTATTAGACTCACCAATTCTTAACCTAAATAAATACAATGCAATTGAAACTAACGCTACAGCACATGCTCACACGACTAAGCTGGAAACATTTACGTTAACCACTTTGGAATGACTGACCAAAAGGAAAATTAATTTTGCTCAGGGTATTCTAAAGGATCACACACTTGTAAGTGTTAATCTTCTCCTTTCCTCTAAAGGGGACAAGTGGTTATGATTAATGTGGGAGGAACACGTATCACAGTCCTACGCATGATAAATTAACACCCAAAGAGGGGGCAGTAGCAAACAACAACCACTTGGATACACGAGTCTTTGCTTCAGTCCTTTAAAAAGGGAAAACAGAATATTCTTAGTTTGACTTAAGCTGGCCATACACGTACGTGACTGGCGCACTGATTTCATAGCGACTGGCACGAACCAGTCAGTCTTTAACATGCATGGGGGCTATTAGTTACCAGCCCTGTCGAGACTGGCCTGTCCCATCGTTGCAATAACTGGCGCGGTTTGCACGGGCCAACTCCTTTTTACATGCTTTTATTTAACTCGACTTCTGTGTCTGTCTGTCTGTCTGTCTGCCTGTTTGGATCAAATCTTGTAACTCAATTTTCGAGCTGTTCCCTTCGCCCGATGGACTTGAAATTTCCCTCTCCCCTCCCCCTTCCAAAGCACATGATCAAGTGTTAATTTAGCTTTGTCCCCCCCTCCCCTTCCCCCTTCCATCCCCTTCCTCCTGCCCTTGCCCTCCCCCTCCCTCTCCCCCAGCACGCAATCAAGTGTTAATTTAGCTGTGGCCTTCCTCTTCCCTCCCCTTCCCTCTTCCATCCCCTTCCCCAGCCATCCCCCTTCCAAAGCACACGATCAAGTGCTAATTTAGCTGTGTCCTCACCCTCCCCTTCCCTCTTCCATCCCCCTCCCCCTTCCAGAGCATACTATCAAGTGTTAATTTAGCTGTGTCCTCCCCTCCCCCTCGCTCTTCCATCCCCCTCCCCTCCCCTCCTCCCCCTTCCAAAGCATACCTTATTATCAAGTGTTAATTTAGCTGTGTCCTTCCCCCTTCCATTCCCCTCTCCCTCCCCCTTCCAGAGTATGCAATCAAATGTTAACTTATCTGTGTCCTCCTCCTCTTCCCCCTTCCCTCTTCCATTCCCTCCCCCTCCCCAAGCACACGATCAAGTGTTAATTTAGCTTTCCTCCCTTCTTCCATCCCCTCCCCCTTCGACCTTCCCCCTCTCTTCCCCTTCCCCCTCCCCTTTCCCTAACCTCCCACTTTCCCCTCCCCTGCCACCTTCTCCCCTCCCGCCCCTTCCCCCTCCCCTACCCCTTCCTCCTCCACCTCCTCCCCCTCCTCTTTCCCCTCCATCCCCTTCCCATTTTCCTCCCATCCCCCTCCCCTCCTATCCTTCCATATTCCCTCCCGCTCCTCTTCCCCCTTCCCTCCTCTTCCCTCTTCATCCCCCTCCCCTTTCCCTTCCTCATCCCCTCCCATTTCCTCTTCCCCTCACCTTCCTACTTCCCCTTCCCCTCCCCTCTTCCCTCCTTTCCCCTTTCCCCTTCCCTCCTCCTCCCCCGTAAACGGATATCAACTTTATTAACTGCATTCACACATCGTTTACAATTTCTGTCAAAACTAAAAAGGATAAAATAAAAAAATTTAAAAATACTTTTATTAAAATGCACTATAAAGTAAAAATTAAAATTTTGAGACACACCTCGATTTTCTTACAATTAATCATGTCTAACAAAAACAAAAGCGTGAGAGCCAAACCTGGAAGGAAATGCTACAAGAAAAGAATATTTTTTTATTTCTTGTATCATTTCCTTCCATGTTTGGGGCCCACTCTTTATTTTTGTAGTCATGGTTAATTGTAAGAAAATCCTGGTGAGTCTCAAAAAATTATTTTTTTACAGTTTATGCATTTTAATAAAAGCGTGTTTTAATTTCTTTTTTTTATTTCTTATCAAGACCTAGGCTGATGGATAAAAATAAAATCACTGTTCTTTGTTTCAATATAAAATTTAGTTCCTAACTTGTTCAATGATACAGACATATAAATGTGTACGTTTAAGGCTCATTGCATTTTGATATATCTGTGAAATATCTCGCTATTCTGTACGCTAACAAAACCAACTGAAATACAGTACAATAAAATGTCATTGAGCACTAGAAAAAGATGAAATATACAGTGCTATAAAGGAGCAAAATAGAACAAAAGGTCTCCGAAGCCATCATCAGTCATTCTTAAATAATTTCTTTTCTCTCTTTCTCAGCCATGACTTCCATCACCCATACTTTACTACGCTTTTTCTTGCAAATTTCATGTTCGTATTCGTCATTATTGCACTAATCTTCCTTTTACTTGGTGCCATGATTTAACACGATCTAAATCAAAGGGTGGAAACTCACTATTAGGACACTACAGGAGTGACAGGAGCACGGCCACTGCATATTCATCTGCCCTCTCGAAATATGCGTAGATCAAGTCATCTATCTGCGTGTATGGGCAATACCCAAGCAGACTGGAGCGCGCGCTAGGACAAACCCGACGCCAGTCGCGTACGTGTATGGCCAGCTTTAGAACCAGGGGGGACTCACGTTACTTTACTTAATGATTCAGTTTAGTACTTCTATTGCAGTAATATAATCACAAGACTACAGGGCTGCAATACGGAAGTTATCTAACCCAGCCTGTATCGAAATCTGTCCAGAAAAGTTAATCAGACATCCGGACATGCAATCAGACGCAAACCTTAGCCTACCTTAAACAGGAATACATAGGAATTCCCAGGCACAATCGACGCACGATAATAACAATAGCAGTAGTAGTAGTAGTAGTAGTAGTAGTAGTAGTAGTAGTAGTAGTAGTAGTAGTGTAGTAGTAGTAGTATTAGAGTATATGAAAACAAGTAAAAAATACGCCGAGTTTTATTCGGCACAATCGAGTTTTCTGTACAGTGTCTAATGCTTAAGAGCCGCAATCCATGGAACTTTCAGCCATAGCTAACTTATACCTTAAATAAAACAAGTAAATTATGCGCCAAAGTTTCTTCGGCGCAACCGAGTTTTCTGTACAGCCGCTACAGCATATAGTCAAGGCCACCGCAAATAGATCTATCTTTCGGTGGTCTCGGTATAATGTTGTATGAGCCGCGTCCCATGAAACTTTGACTACTGCCCGGTGGTGGCCTATCCTATATCGTTGCCAGAAACATGATTGTGGTTAACTTTAGCCTCAAATAAAATAAAAACTACTGAGGCTAGAGGGCTGCAATTTGGTATGTTTGATGGTGGATGATCAACACACCAATTTGCAGCCCTCTAGTCTCAGTAATTTTTAAGATCTGAGGCCTGTCAGAAAAAGTGAGGACAGAATAAAGTGAGGACGGACAGACAAAGCCTCCACAATAGTTTTCTTTTACAGAAACCTAAAAATGGGCAAACGATAATAACTCTCACATCGTAGAAGTTCACAGCCACAGTTTGACACAAATAATTATTATTAAGGTACCCAGTCATTCGAAATGAAGGCAAATAATAATGATGGTAATGCTCCCTTTTTCTTACACAAATACATATCACACTCAAGTCGTGTTTAACACTCTTAATAGAATTTTTGCAATACAGTAATTATGGTTTTCACCACTACGAATTTATCGTGCTAATATTATTAATTAAATTTTTGAATGACTAATCCTATACCTATTGTGAACTAGTGAAACTTAATATAGAATATACTGAACTAGACTAACAGATTTCACGTCTATTTTTGTAATACATAGAATATAATCGCACATATACACACATACATACATACATACATACATACATACATACATACATACATACACACACACACACACATATATATATGTATATATATATATATATATATATATATATATATATATATATATATATATATATATATATATATATAATACCGTTATCATGTGTAATTTCTCATTTCTTTCATTGCTACTTAGGCCTATCATTTTGATGCCTCTTATGAAGTTAACTGAATATATAACGCCTATTTTTGTATTTCTTATTATCTAAGTTTCTAAAGAATTAACATTAGCTAGAAGTTCAACATTAATCTAGTTAATGCTAAATGCCAGCAGTGAAGAAGACTGCCAATGCTCATCAGTGGAGAATGTCTCCTCCTCATCGCAAAAGATGACTCGTACAGAAATCATCGGCCACTGGATTATATTATAACGCAAACCCTAGCCTCTATTCTTTGTGTTTCGCTGATATGAAGTGTTTCTTGGCAGGAGTATGATGAAATAATATCTTGGTCTCATGTAGCCTGTTACGGATGGTTTGAGCAGCAACTTGAAGGGAGAGCGTAATGTTCTCTCTTTATAGCAACATCGGTAGTCAGGGGGGAGTTAGGCGGAGCTCCTTCAGTGATCATCCGATGATGATACTTAACGGTAATGCAACAATGAGGTTGTCCTCCACTTTTTACAATAAATTTATCATGTTTCCTCGTTCTCTCTGTTGTTGTATCCCTCTATACATGGTTTTTTTATTTACGCTAAGCTGCCAAGCAATATCTACGATAGAAACATTAGTCTTATGCAAGCTAATGATTGTGGTCCGGCTTAGTGACGAGACACTTTAAACTTTTCCTGCCCGAATGTGGAGTCACACGATAACATACGACGTTATGAGATTTTTTCTTTTTTGTTTTTCACAACGATAATGGTTAAATTCTTTCTTTCTTTATATATATATAATTTCATTGATGGTTATTCAATATTATTTTATTAGTCAATAAGCTTTTATCTGGATTCGAAATATACTTTCTTCTTTGACTCTTTTGCACAATCATCTGAAGTGAAAATTTTCAAAGTGTTTCGTCATTTTTCGTAATATGAATTTTTCACTCACCATTCTTTTTTATATTGTTAACCGTATGATTAATAACCAAAATCGAATAAGAAAATTACATTTCCTTGTAAATATCAAAAGAACAAATTACTGTTAGGTGAACGAAAACTTCTGGAACATGTTGCAAAACATTTTTGAGTGACTGTACCTTTGGTATCTTAACTAATAAGTGGCGCATATTCCATAGGCCTCTCAATGTCAACACTGACTTTGCTGAGGATATAATAAAGGCATGTTGCATATTGCATAACTATATAAGGGCAAGAGATGGTTATAGGTATAAAGATATACTTTATCAACCACCTATGGTAGGCCTACATGAAGGTAATAGTCCCGCCGCCCAGACCATTCAGATGCAACGAATGAGATACCGAATGTAACCCCTACCGAAATTTAGGAGTAGACTTGTAAACGGTGAAACTGACCATCTGCCGAAAATATATGGGTGGCTTACTTAACAAGCATCACTAATTGCTTGTTAGATTTTGGGTCTAGATTCAGTATATGAGATACCAGATGAAACTAATATATAATATATCCTTGGACTCTCCTTATTATAGAATGACCAGTGACAGACATAGTAGAGGGTGGGTTCCCCCTGACAGACACACTGAAAAGGGGGCGTTAATTGGATCTAGATCCAACTTAGGAGATACCAAGTAAAATTTACACTAAAATAGCATTGGACATCCTAGAGTACTGTGGTGGTCATGACAGACATTTTAGTGGGTGGTTACCCCCTGACAGACACCCCACAATGAGTGGGGAGGGAGGAAACAGGATCTACATCCAACATTGGAGATACCAAGTAAAATTTGCACTACAATAGCACTGCACATCCTAGAGTTCTCTGTTGGTAATGACAGACATTTTAGTGGATGGTTACCCCCTGACAGACACACCCTAACGGGTGGGGAGAGGGAAGGGCAAGCCCTGATAATTACTATATTATAGACTACGTATAGTAGGCTGCTATTCACCAGTAAGATACATTATCGTGATATATTAATAAATTTTTTTTTCCTTTCTATATACTTTGTATTTATTTTATTCAAATATTATTCGTTTGTTTCATATAAATAGCATTCATCTGTAGGCCTATAATAATTCGGTCATATTACTTTGTCAAGCAAGCAACTGACTTCAATTACATTTATATTATATTATCTTTGTTTACGAGATGAACGTTGATATATGCGAAGGCTGGAAGACTGACATTGTAAAGCAGCATGTAAGTTCTCATCATTATTCGATTTATTGCCATAAAATGTCTATGTACAATCACTCAAAAAAGTGTTGCAACATACTTCAAAAGTTTTCGGACAACAGCTTATAATAGTGACATCTGGCGCTATTTGGCAACTCAGTTGTAAGCGCGTGAAACAACTGAACAGTATAGTGGTTGGTCCGAGAAATTACCTGCAGTTTCCCTTAAACAGGGCTTTTTCTGATACTGCTTACTGTTGTCATACTTTACTTGATAAAAGGATGTTACTATAATACTTCAGAGGTCATCTCTGTTCTTATATTTTGATATTTTCATCTCCAACTGCCATCACTATCGTTGTTTTATCTCCTTCATAATATGTGTGAACTTTGTAGACATAGGCCTACGACTGTTATAAGTTGAACTATTAATCTTCTTAGCATCAACAAAGACAACTTTTGTAAAGATTTGCTTGCACATTATTATTAATCAAAATTTTGAATGACTAATCTTATGTATATTGTGAACTAGTGAAACTTAATATAGAATATACTGAACTAGACTAACAGATTTCACGTCTGTTTTTGTAATACATAGAATATAATCGCGCGGGCGCGCACACACACACACACACACACACACACACACACACACACATATATATATATATATATATATATATATATATATATATATATATATATATATATATATATATTATATATATATATATATATATATATATATATATATTTATAATGCCATTATCATGTGTAATTTCTCATTTCTTTTATTGCTACTTAGGCCTATCATTTTGATGCCTCTTATGAAGTTAACCGAATATATAACTCCTATTTTTGTATTTCTTATTATCTAAGTTTCTAAAGAATTAAAATTAGCAAGAAGTTCAACATTAATTTAGTTAATGCTAAATGCCAGCAGTGAAGAAGACTACCATGCTCATCAGTGGAGAATGTCTCCTCCTGTTCACAAAAGATGATTCTTACAGAAATCATCGGCCACTGGATTATATTATAACGCAAACTCTAGCCTCTATTCTTTGTGTTCCGCTGATATGAAGTGTTTCTTGGCAGGAGTATGATGAAATAATATTTTGGTTTCATGTAGCCTGTTACGGATGGTTTGAGCAGCAACTTGAAGGGAAAGTGTAATGTTCTCTCTTCATGGCAACACCAGCTTGTCAGGGAAGTTAGGCGGAGCTCCTTCAGTGATCATCCGATGATGATCCTTAACAGTAGTGCAACAATGGGGTCGTTCTCCACTTTTTACAATGAATTTATCATATTTCCTCGTTCTCTCTGTTGTTTTATTCCTCTATACATAGTTATTTTATTTACGCTAAGCTGCCGAGCAATATCTACAATAGAGACATTAGTCTCATGCAAGGTGCGGCAGTCTGTTGCCCATCTTATCGGTGCAAGTGACGAGACAGTTTAGTTTAATTTTCCTGACCGAATGTGGAGTCACACGATAACATACTACGTTATGAGATTTTTTCTTTTTTGTTTTTGACAACAATAATGGTTGAATTCTTTCTTTCTTTATTTATATATAATTTCATTGATGATTATTCAATATCACTTTATTAGTCAATAAGCTTTTATCTGGATTCGAAATATAGTTTCTTCTTTGACTCTTTTGCCCAATCATCTAAAGTGAAATTTTTCAAAATGTTTCGTCATTTTTCGTAATATGAATTTTTCACTCACCATTCTTTTTTATATTGTTAACCGTATGATTAATAACCAACGTCGAATAACAAAATTACATTTCCTTGTAAATATCAAAAGAACAAATTACTGTTAGGTGAACAAAAACTTGTGGAACATGTTGCAAAACATTTTTGAGTGACTGTACAGTCGGCCAAATTAGAATTGGTAGAGTTTCATAATTTTTCGATCACCTGCCTGACGCACGATTCATGCCTGATTAATATATTTTTTCTGTTCGAGGATGGAGTAAATCTTATGTAATGGCGTTAAAAACAGTCACTGTAATCTTTAGAACATCATGTTATATTATTACGTAAAACTATTTTCCATATAACAAAATTGACGTGAACGAAACGAAGTGATAAAAAACGTCGAATCACGACCACTGCCATAATACAGTGTTGCCACATTTCCACAGGACTGACTTCTATGGTAGCCTAAAGTTTAAAGTCATTTAACCCATATCTTTCCTTCATAGTCTAAAGATCATTTCCTGTAACTTCCCCTAAGTTAATCACAATAATTTTTTACATTTACTAAAACAAATTTAAATAAAGTTAAGCTACCGTAATTAGATGGATCCCTAAAGCTGCTGTCATTCTGATGTCGTCTGCATTCGACGTGTCAGTCATCAGACATTCCTGGCTCGATCAACTTCTGCTGGTTCATGATTCGGTGCAAACAGCCACTCTTTGATGGCTTTTTATTCAGTCATTTTTATATGAAAAGATATATATAAATATGCAAATGGCCGAGAATATAGGACAATGAATCATAAAATATAAGAAACTAATATATCTGGCCACAATAAACCCCTAAAAAAGAGTATGAACATTTTTTTCCACACTTGGTTTGGCAAACCGTAAAATGAGTACCCCAGTTCTGCATCAAAACTTCCACACCGGATGAGGCCACATTTGCACGTTTCGGCAACAATAGGAGACAGCTATCACTAGCAGTATCGTATAAACATAGTCCTTATATTATCATTTCAATATAAAGTTGACAGTAGTTGAACGATTTCATTTGTTAAATTTTACAGAAAACAATGGAAACTCACAAAATGCTATCAAAGATAAAAAAAAAAAAAATTATGTGTGAAAAATAGGCCTAGAGTGGAACTCCTCGAAGCCCCAGAAAAGAGCTAGACCATATGATAGTTGCAGCTGTCAAAGAACAGCCCCAGAAGACAGCAGTTGCTGTGAAACAGCAGCTTGGATTGCAAATACGTGTGCAGACTGTGCGGAATAGGTTGCATGGGACAGGAATGCACTACAGGATTCCGGCAAGTAAACCGTTGCTAACACAACAGCATAAAGAATAAAGGATGGGACCTGTTTACTCCTATTATAAACTGATATGTAGCATATACTTGAGTGCATTACGTTATATATAAAAAAAACTAATGCAATTCGACCATAAAGTGAAAATAATACATAGCTGCAAAATGAAAAAAGAAACTTTTGTTATTTTGTCCTTATTACTGTATATATATCCTAGACCTAAAGCTGAGAAATGATCAATAACTATATGTATTTGACTATTCATACAGGAATTATCTGTTTAATGGGTATTATACTGCACATTTATCTTCATATAGTTGTCTTGAGATACAATTTCAATGCATGCGTATAGGCTATTAGGAAACATTATAATTTTCATTTATAGAGTATAATTCATAAGATAGGTCTATGTTGTAACATATAAAAATGGAAGAAAATGTCTGTAAAGTTGTAGGCCTACTGTTCTCTCTTTTTTTTTTATGACTAACTACTCTCTATTGAATAGGCGTAGTGGCAGAATATTAGCTGGGTCATGGGGATGGATGGCTGCCAGTGGACCGGGAGGGCTAATTGCCATCGATGACCGTTTCTGAACACCAATCAGTGTATCGAAATTTTACGGGACATTTTAGTACCCTCAGTTCGAAAACTACTATTGCCGTATCCCAGGCTAGTATATATCGCCATAGACAATTTTGCGGTCCACAATGCAGAGGTTGTAAAGCAATGGTTCCAGCAGAATCCAGACGTGGTTCGAACTGACTGGCCTGCCAAGTCTGCAGATCTGAACGCAATAGAAAACTTATGGGCCTACATGACCCAACAATAGGGTGTTAATCGTGCTTACACCAAAGAGAACCTTATAAAGCATGCAATAGATATTTGGGAAAACTTTGGGCCAAAGAGGGGAGCAGCAAATACTTGCGAAGTCCTTGTTGCATCAATGCCAAATAGGATAAGATGCGTGCTAGATGCGCGAGGATCCTATACAAAGTTTTAATGAGTTATGCTGCCTTTTCATATAATGTGACCAATTTTATCATTTTATTCTCCTTAGTTTAACAGTGTTATTTTGTATTTGACTTCATTTCGGCTCATTTACTACTCTAACATGTTCTTCTTCATGTGAATCTATACGTACTTATAGGCCTATGTTAGGACTGAATTCCTACTTAATTCATCTCTCTCATATATATATATATATATATATATATATATATATATATATATATATATATATATATATACACACACACACACACACACACCTCACCTACTAATATAGATATGTTTATTTGTATTTGTTTGTTAGCTTTACTCCTTATTTGACTGCATTACAACTTCATGGATTTCTACTTTTTTTCTTATGTGTATATATACAGTATATATATATATATATATATATATATATATATATATATATATATATATATATATATATATATATATATATATATATATATATATATATATATATATATATATAATTTAGTTTTTATTGTAAATATCGGAAATAGACTTATATGAGAAAATTACCTTTCATATTTTCTAACCTTTCAGCTACGTATAATATGCTCACGGCAGTATGTCTAGACATACGTGTGAAACTGATTCTAATTAATTTCTGTTTAGGAGAAATGAATATCTACATCAAGATTAACCCAAGAATGCTTTTATGAAAGTAATTCTTTTGTCCTAATGTATTCTTCAGCTTTGACTCCCACAGCTTTCCGCCTTGTGCGAATGAAACAGGATGACATGCGAGGAATTAGATTGAAGAAAGACTAAATTGTTTTCGTTTGATTTCTCATGTTGGTTTTTGACATGAGATAACTAGGTCTGAGTAAATCATGTAAAGCTTTAATGAAAAGGATAAGAACAAAGGAGAACTTTGTCAATAAAAAAGAATAACGGGAATAATCAAATAAAGCAGATTAATATAGATATTGTCGGTTTAAACATTCATTCACATGACGCATCCGAGAGAGATACTGCTGAAAATAGGCCTACTGTAGGTAATCAGATGTCAGAATCGGAAGTCAAATTTAGGCCAACTAAATGTGCCATGCCAATTATTTCATTGATCAAAGGACAAAATTAGTTGAATTACACTTTGCTATTAAAGAATATTGACAGGCTTCATTATTATTGATCGGCTGTAGGTGACGAACGACGACACACCAGTTCTGTACGATACGTTGGGTCATCGTCAAGACTCGAGCAGAAGCAAAGCCAAATTCCAATTGCTTCTGAGGCTGTCACGATTGAAAAGCAAATAATATGGCACTTGCATATGGCAATATTTCCATAACGAATGATGAATAAAGAAACTGCGCCAATTTTTCTTTGGCCGACTGTACATAACGCTTGTTAAATAGAGTAATACGCAACTATTCAATAGACAGTAATACATATGTAAGATATAGGCCTACGCTACAGTCAGAGTACAAATCATAATAATTGTGCTATCGCCTACTCAGTTTGTTTTATCGAAGTAGGAATACCTTCTTTTGGTTTCAACTGATTTGCATACTAATGAACTCGTGGATACATTCAAGTTGCGTATTATCAGTTTTAGGAATGAATATCGTTGTTACCATAATCGATTTTTCTTTTTTTTTCGCCTGGCGTAGAACTCGTCAAACATGATACACCTGGCTGAGGAAGAACACAGATGATCCCTATTTCTTAAAAAATCAATTTCTCCAGACACAAAGTTATTCCGAACATTTCCATTCTCTCAAGAAGATTATGAATATATATATATGAGCAAATTAGACCAAAAAATTAATCACCCAAAATAAATGCAAAGAAAACAAGAGAAATGAAAAATGAGAACATAACAAACTCAGGGAAGTTAGCCTACTCTGTTTACTGGAGGTCTTGCACACAGCTGACAGATTTGCACTTTCGGTTGTCCGATTTTTATGACTGCGTTGGAGGCGGATTATAAATCATATTAGCAATGGTAATTGCACTGAACAGATGTGAGAATATAATATGATGTTAGTGACTGCCTACAGGATATAATGAAGAGTGAAAAAAAAATCACTAGGGAGAAAGTTAAACGAATGATGGTCGTCAAAGCCAGCATCGATAGCAACGTCATCACTTGGTAATAATGCACTAAATCAATTGCCTTGACACAGCAGATTACGTACATGTGCAAAAAAGATTTTTTTAGTTTTTTCTATCTTGTGAGAAATTTGGTAGCCTAACCACTGGTGACAAAATGCATCCTCATACATAACGCGAGAACATAAATTTGATTTTTCCCTTTGTAGCTAAATGCTTCCCACAGTTCATGATACACAAATATAGGGGATGAATTCAATATATTTCCAATGCTGAATGAGCATTTTTCATATGTCAGAAATATTGTGCTGCAAAAAATTGTTGCCCTGATTGATTCTGCTGAAGGCCTGAGAAAATAAAATGGCATTGACTGTTTGTGCAGTCACCGTAGACTTAAACCGGTAGATTTCGCCAGATCGCAATCTGCGTGACGTTTGCAAGTTTGTGTAAGTCAGAGAGAGAGAGAGAGAGAGAGAGAGAGTGTGTGTGTGTAGAGCAAGGTATTGTCTGGTTCAATAGTGTTTGCCTTCAATGTATTTGTTCTCAGAGTGGTTCCGACGCCTGTGATTTAGTTGCACTATTGGCAAATAATTCTAGGAACGTCATTTATAAATTCCTTCTTATTCTTCTGACTTGCAGTCTTATAGTATAGTGGTAGTGACTCTCAAGTCAGCTGCAGAAGGAGTAAGAGATGTATTTGCACGTATAATCCAGGTTGCTTCTCATCAGAATACTACCTTGGACCTGAGACACACTCTGTCATTCCTGGTGACAGAAGTTCCCCTTGCACTGGCGCACAGCGATGGATCTCCCCTAAAAACCGAAAAGTCAGCCCTACTACGGTTACAGGAAATGAATCTAGACAGCTCTTTATCAACTGTGAGTCACCGTAATGTGGCAGCAACCATTATCGATGGAGGCTTATTAACGCACACAATCTTGCAGCAGACAAATGGATCTTATGGAGCAATAGCAAAGGAACTTTTGATAAAAATATGCTCTTTTCCAGGAAGCCAAATTCATGTTCTCTTTGATAAGTACATCAACCCTTCACTTAAAGATAATGAAAGGAGATTAAGAGGTGACGATAATTATAACAGATTTACAATCACAGGACCAGAACAAATTCCACGACAAAGAGGCTCCCAGTTATTGACAAATGAAAATTTCAATTATAAACTAGCAAAATTCCTTCTCGTGGAATGGTGTAAGAATCACTGTGGTCCAATCGTTGGAGGTAAGATTTTAGTAGTTTCACATGATGGTTACTGCTTGAAGTATTCTTTTAACAGTGAACAAGAGTATATGATCACTGATCCAGAAAATCTCCAAGGTCATCATGAGGAGGCAGATACTTTGGTTGCTCTTCATGTATCCAAATTGCATGGGAATATAATTGTTAGAGCTTCAGAGACTGACATTGTAGTAATTCTTTTAGGTTTACTGGGAAAGATGAGTGAAGAAAAGCAAGGAAAACGAAGTATCATAATGGACTGTGGATATGGAAACAATCGCAGATATATCAACATCAATGAGCCGTTTCATGTTTTGGAATTAAAAAGAGCTAGAATATCAGCCGTATTACCAGCATTCCACGCCTTCACAGGCTCAGATGTCACAGCAGCATTTTACAGGAAAGGAAAAATAAGACCATTTAACATCATGGCAAACGATGAAACAGGAAAATTTGTAAAAGTTTTCCAGGACCTCTCATCCACTCAGGATCCAGACAAGAGCCTTTGCCTTCCTTTGTATGTGCTCTATATGGCCATCCACACCTCAGTGACCTTAATGACCCCAGGTATGTCATGTTCAATAAAATGACTGGATCTGTTAACATAAGAAATCCTCTAGCGAATGTGAAGCGTATCAACTGTGCACTCTTGCCACCTTGTACGGCAACTCTCAAAAAGAAAATTCAACGTGCTCAGCATCTTGGCATTCTTTGGCACCGAGCTGATAAGCAAAATCCCAGTGACGGATTAGACCCAACTCAGTTTGGTTGGAATAAAAATGATCAAGCTTTTATTCCGGAAATGGTTTGAGGGAAGCTCAGTGCCAACGGTCCTCATCCAGAACACTAATAATGTGGCAGAAACTGACACCTGCACTGATATTGATCATGATGAAAGTGATGACCAATGGACAGATGATGAAAGTGCAAATGATGAAGGCACATATTAATACAGATACTTGTGAAGGCAGTGTATTTTTGCAGATTTTTATCATTATGATATCATGATAATATAAGTATAAATACATCATGAACATTATAGGTTTTAATGCGTAATTTGTATTTATTTATTTATTTTATCTTTACAAAGCAGTGGACAGTAACAACTGGTAATGAAATTTGTTTGTTATATGTTAATCTGAGGTAAATGTATATGAATATTTTTTTTGGTAAATGTACAGGGTGTTCCGAAATTAGAGCCCGCCACCCCCCTTAACAGCATAAACTAAAATTGATATGGACAAAAACAAATGTAATTCAGAACAGGTATTTATTTAAGTTTCTCTCTGAGTATTTAATATTTTGTGTGGCCTCCATCTGCCTGTACCACAGCTTGCATTCTTGAGGGGTATCATTTCAGCAAATCGCAAAAAAGCTGAGACTCAAACTCCATCTCCCTGAGCACTTTGGTCACCTCTCTTCACAGGTCGTCGAGGCTTGGTATACCATCATAGTTCACTGTGCACGCTTCAACACGATCCTTTAAGATACTACCAATGTTTTCACACACATTAAGGTCAGGGGAGCTACCTGGAAATTCACTTGACGAGAAGAAATCGATACCACTGTTTCAAAGCAGCTCCTGTGTCTGAAGAGCCTTGAAACATGGTGCCTTATCATGCAAAAACGTGATTTATTCAACAGATAACACATTTTCAGGATCTTTGAGGAAAGGAAAAACTCCACCAGTAAGCACAGTTTCTCTGAAGTATTTGCCATTCCATGACTGTCCTTTTTCTTTGATGATCCACATTAACCGTTTGGCTGTGAAACAGAGAAAAATTCCCAAACATTCAGGAAATTTCACAACTTGGCGATAGCGCACATCATCGCTGATATCATCCAACTTTGCAGCCCAAATGATGTCATTTTTATGATTTGGCTTCCTGACTGTGTAAATGAAGAATTCACCTGATGCGGCAACATGGAGGAAGTCAGCTTCATCCCAATCTTTAAGAAATGAACCACAAAACCATGCACAGTCTTCTCTCTGTTGCTGAGTGATGTTGGGCTTGCTGATAACATGAAATGGCTTGACACAAGATTTTTTCAACTCACAATATACAGCACTATAACTTCTCTCTTTTCCCCTTTATGTTTCTAGTTCAAGTACCAATTTACATAAAGACTTTCTTGGTCTATCCACTGCCTCAGCTATGATGTCTTTTGACTCCTGAGAAAGGACTTCAGGCCTTCCAAGATTCTCACTCTTTTCGCGATGACAGTCATATGGATTTTTGTTCCAGTTTCTTTTAACAAAGGATTCATCTCTTTTAATGTATTTAGCTATCCAGGAACACGAAATGAAGGATGCACCAGCATCCCTGGTCTCTCTGAAGGTTATAGCCTGGATTCGGTCAATCCATCTGATTTCCTCTGAGTCGTTAGCCATGGCTGTATCTAACTCCGTCATTCAGTCTGAAAATACAAGAAACGTAAAATGAAAAATAGCCTAATAGAAACTTAAAATAGTGTACATTCTTTGGCACCGAGCTGATAAGCAAAATCCCAGTGACGGATTAGACACAACTCAGTTTGGTTGGAATAAATATGATCAAGCTTTTATTCCAGAAATGGTTTGAGCGAAGCTCAGTGCCAACGGTCCTCATCCAGAACACTAATAATGTGGCAGAAACTGACACCTGCACTGATATTGATCATGATGAAAGTGATGACCAATGGACAGATGATGAAAGTGCAAGTGATGAAGGCACATATTAATACAGATATTTGTGAAGGCAGTGTATTTTTGCAGATTTTTATCATTATGATGCCATGATAATATAAGTATAAATACATCATGAATATTATAGGTTTTAATGCTTAATTTGTATTTATTTATTTATTTTATTTTTACAAAGCAGTGGACAGTAACAACTGGTAATGAAATTTGTTTGTTATATGTTAATCTGAGGTAAATGTATATGACTATTTTTTTGGTAAATGTACAGGGTGTTTCGAAATTAGAGCCCCCCACCCCCCTTAACAGCATAAACTAAAATTGATATGGACAAAAACAAATGTAATTCAGAACAGGTATTTATTTAAGTTTCTCTCTGAGTATTTAATATTTTGTGTGGCCTCCATCTGCCTGTACCACAGCTTGCATTCTTGAGGGGTATCATTTCAGCAAATCGCAAAAAAGCTGAGACTCAAACTCCATCTCCCTGAGCACTTTGGTCACCTCTCTTCACAGGTCGTTGAGGCTTGGTATACCATCATAGTTCACTGTGCACGCTTCAACACGATCCTTTAAGATACTACCAATGTTTTCACACACATTAAGGTCAGGGGAGCTACCTGGAAATTCACTTGACGAGAAGAAATCAATACCACTGTTTCAAAGCAGTTCCTGTGTCTGAAGAGCCTTGAAACATGGTGCCTTATCATGCAAAAATGTGATTTCTTCAACAGATAACACATTTTCAGGATCTTTGAGGAAAGGAAATACTCCACCAGTAAGCACAGTTTCTCTGAAGTATTTGCCATTCCATGACTGTCCTTTTTCTTTGATGATCCACATTAACCGTTTGGCTGTGAAACAGAAAAATTCCCAAACATTCAGGAAATTTCACAACTTGGCGTAAGCGCACATCATCGCTGATATCATCCAACTTTGCAGCCCAAATGATGTCATTTTTATGATTTGGCTTCCTGACTGTGTAAATGAAGAATTCACCTGATGCGGCAACATGGAGAAAGTCAGATTCATCCCAATCTTTAAGAAATGAACCACAAAACCATGTACGGTCTTCTCTCTGTTGCTGAGTGATGTTGGGCTTGCTGATAACATGAAATGGCTTGACACAAGATTTTTTCAACTCACAATATACAGCACTATAACTTCTCTCCTTTCCCCTTTTTGTTTCTAGTTCAAGTACCAATTTACATAAAGACTTTCTTGGTTTACCCACTGCCTCAGCTATGATGTCTTTTGACTCCTGAGAAAGGACTTCAGGCCTTCCAAGATTCTCACTCTTTTCGCGATGACAGTCATATGGATTTTTGTTCCAGTTTCTTTTAACAAAGGAATCATCTCTTTTAATGTATTTAGCTATCCAGGAACACGAAATGAAGGATGCACCAGCATCCCTGGTCTCTCTGAAGGTTATAGCCTGGATTCAGTCAATCCATCTGATTTCCTCCGAGTCGTTAGCCATGGCTGTATCTAACTCAGTCTGAAAATACAAGAAACGTAAAATGAAAAATAGCTTAAGAGAAACTTAAAATAGTGTACTTGGAGATAGGCTATAGCAGAAAACTTCATAACTTTCCATTTGTTCTGTGGAGGGGGGGGCCGCTAATTTCGAAACACCCGGTATATGGACATACTGGTTGTATACATTTAATGATATTGTGCACATATTTATTCGTATTATACACTTGTTTACACTTTCTAAAAGGGATCTTTATTAAATGTTACGGATTTCTTATTTTCCTATATGTTAATCCGTAATATAAGTTGGTATATACTGTTATGAATAAATACTGATTATTATTCCCATTTCTATGTGGAAGTGAGACAAACAGTCTTGAAATGCAGACATTTATTTGGTATATATAGGCTACTGTTATGATTAATTATGTACTTTTTATTCTTCCTGTTTTATATTCAGGTGAGACAAACAAACTTGAAATGTAGACATTCAGTAAGGCATTTTGTTTTATAAATTTTTTACTATGGTTAAAATATGAGATTATACACTTACATGTAAATATGGACTGATTGTTTTCATGAGTGATTTGTATTTATTTTCAAATAGAATTGGTCAGTAAGTGTTAAGGAAATGTATTTGTGCTATTAATTAAATCAGTGGGTAAGGCATAAGAAACTATAATACCTTCATGTATGTTAAATCTGCAGTAAACGTGTATAGGAACACTTGTATCGATATTATGCTCAAAGTTCATATGTTAGCTTTTTCCTCTTTCTTTTTCAAGAATATTTTCATTAAATGTTACCGATGTATGATTCTTCCAAAAGTCAAATTTCTGACAATACAACAGTACTTGTAAGTATGTACATATCGTACAAGTTTGTTTTTTTCCTTTCTTTTTCAAAAGTAATTCCAATAGATATTACGGATGCGTGATGCTTCCAAAGCAAACCTCTGACAATGCAGTGGAACTTTACTTGTACGTATGTAGGCTACACTCGGCAAGGAAAGTGAGGATACAGTTTTTTTAAATCTTCGGACATATGTTGCTCAATAATGCGACATCTGGCAACTTTAGAAAGGGGAGGAGCTTCCGTCTTATTGCGTTTGTGTTTTTACTTGACCTCTTATAGCTTTCAATCATATTCTACGGTTCCGAAATCATTGATACTTAAATGCAGTAGTAAGTTTTACAGTATTCGTTCAAGTTGTAATTTGCAGCGACAGTTCTGAGCAAAATAAACATTTTTCGACATAACTTACCAAGCAACCTTACACAAATGAATTTACGACATCACATTGAACGGAATGCTTGCATAATCGGAAACGCGATCTTCCATAATGAAGTCAAGAGTTAAATTTGAGCAGTGTCCAACGAAAAGGAACGAATGCATTGTTATGATCAGAGAGAGAGAGAGAGAGAGAGAGAGAGAGAGAGAGAGTCTGCTGTTGTGTAAGCCTAGGCCTATATGTACTGTAGAGCTACTCATTTCATTATTTTTTCTCTTTTAGAGATTGAGCGATACTATATTTGTAAAGTATGTTTTAGCAATGGAGAGAGAGAGAGAGAGAGAGAGAGAGAGAGAGAGAGAGAGAGAGTTGCAGTTGTGTAGGCCTACGCCTAGGCCTATCAGTAGAGCTACTCATTTCATTATTTTTTTCTTTTAGAGATTGAGCTATACTATATTTGTATAGTATGTTTTAGCAATGGCGAGAGAGAGAGAGAGAGAGAGAGAGAGAGAGAGAGAGAGAGAGAGAGAGAGAGAGAGAGAGAGAGAGAGAGAGAAACTATGACAACGTCAAGAAACATCCAGTTACTTGTGTTTTCCCCCCAAAGCTCCCGCGTTGCCCTTCACATCATAGAGAACACTCTTACGGATTTCCTAGGTGTCACAACATTTACTGCCATTAATTCCAGCTGACTTTTAACACAGTGAAATACAAACATGAATGTGTAAAAATTAAAGAAATTATCATTGCCTCGTATGATGATGCACTAATAAGCCTGTTCATAACGGAAAACTAGTAAATATTGCCGTTCTGATGAATAGTACTACACCGAGATATCCACATACTATCTTTTAGATCTCTATGAACGAAGTCATCTGAGAAATTCTGATTACTTCAGACATGCATGGTGTTTTTAAGTATCTGAACGGGTTTTTTTTTTTTGCAGATTTAACATATATGATATAATTTGCATTGTACTTTCATATTCTAGAGTAAATTTACTGAGATAGTGTGTTTTCTGTAAGAAAAAAATTGAAATTCGATGAACAAAATCTAATGAAAACTGTATCCTCACTTTTCTTGCCGAGTGTACGTAACATACAAATAATTTTATTTGTGATTTTTGTTTTTGAGAATCAAATATAAGTGAATGTTGTAATGGGGCTATAGTTAGTACTTGGATGTAAGGCATATTTCGTTAATAGTGATTATATCTTGTGAGTTTTCTTGCCTGGTGGAGACATAAATCCGAAATATGTTCGAAATCACTGAACCTAGTATAGCCTATGTGAATAATAAATCATATGAAATATTTTTGCCTTTTAAACTTTATCTGGCTCACGAATTGCAGAAAATTACCATTTTCTTGTTGAATACTTTAAATATTAATATCGCCTATGATACATATTGAATAATTTCAAGGTGTCCCATCTCTCACCTCCAATCGTTGGTTATATCTGCCGGGGGTAACCACCCACTAAAATGTCTGTCATTACCATCACAGCACTCTAGGATGTGCAGTGTTATTGTAGTGCAAATTTTACTTGGTATCTCCGAAGTTGGATGTAGATCCTGTCTCCCTCTCCCCACTCATTGTGGGGTGTCTGTCAGCGGGTAACCATCCACTAAAATGTCTGTCATGACCACCATAGTACTCTAGGATGTGCAGTGCTATTGTAGTGCAAATTTTACTTGGTATCTCCAATGTTGGATGTAGATCCTGTTTCCCCCTCCCCTCTCATTGTGGGGTGTCTGTCAGGGGGTGACCACCCACTAAAATGTCTGTCATGACCACCACAGTACTCTAGGATGTGCAATGCTATTGTAGTGTAAATTTTACTTGGTATCTCCTAAGTTGGATCTAGATCCAATTAACGCCCCCTTTTCAGTGTGTCTGTCAGGGGGAACCCACCCTCTATTATGTCTGTCACTGGTCATTCTATAATCAGGAGAGTCCAAGGATATATTATATATTAGTTTCATCTGGTATCTCATATACTGAATCTAGACCCAAAATCTAACAAGCAATTAGTGGTGCTTGTTAAGTAAGCCACCCATACATTTTCGGCAGATGGTCAGTTTCACCGTTTACAAGTCTACTCCTAAATATCGGTAGGGGTTACAGTCGGTATCTCATTCGTTGCATCTGAATGGTCCGGGCTGCCGCTCTATAATGTTCCAAGAGGAGGCATGTCTGCAACCTCTGCCCGAGACAGATATGCAGATTACTTTGTAAATGAAGGTAAACTCGAATGGCAGGACAGAATGATTTAGGAAAGTTTTCAAGTCTGACAAAGAACAAAAAAGGATAAAATATAGTCTTCCGAGTTATTAGAAATTTGTTTGATGTAAATATAAGATTATATTGTAAATGAAAGAAAATGTGAGTTTCAGGATATAATGCTTTTGTATATCCATTGATGATATACAAACATAAGTAATAAAGTTGTGTTATTCAATTAACTTACCTAGGTTTTGTTTTTCCTTCATATCTTCAGAAGTTCAGAAAAAATCCACAATTTCTTCCCAACCCTTTTTCTTGACTATTCTGTCTCTGTACTCCTGAGATTTCATGTCCCAAATTGATAGGCATTTTTCAATTTCATTTATGAGTGAATCTGTATCAAAATGATCCCTCTCCATAGTTAACAGTGACAGCGATGCAATAGTGTGTGTGACTGTGATCATGGGGACCAGACGTGGTGGCATGGGTTGCTATGGTAACGCACAATCTCTTTTCTCATTGGCTGACACACTGCCAATGATGGCACCTGCTGTCTTCAAAAAATGCAGTTCACCGCTGTGTGTGAACGACGTCATTGACTTGTATGTATCTCGACACGCCCAGCAATCGCATGTTGGCGAGGGGAATCTCGTTACTGCGTCGTATTGGAAACCGCTGCAATACACCGCGGTTACATGTGAACGATTCCATAAGCTACCATTGAACAATTGACCGCACGTATCTCAACGCGCGATTGAAAACACCCTGTGTGAACATAGCCTAATTGTCACTAGTCACCTTCTACACACACCTAAGCACCTATGTACAGGCAAGGGTGCTTATTTTTTTACTATTATCTATGCTGAGTCCTCTCGACAGAGCAAGGTAACAAATTTGATAGGAAGTAGCACTAGCCCTCGGAAGAAAACGAACAACACTTGGACTTTTTACTGTGACCCATGTATGAATCATCTTTTGGTCTGTCACCTAGTAATTCAAGGTTTCAAGATTCTGATGGACAGTCTCTCTTCTGACTTCCAAGCAGATATTATCAGATTTATCAGATGTTTCTTTTAAGTAGGCCTCTGCAAGAAACTTCATGGGTGGGCCTAGAGAGCCATCGGTTTTTCTATGCCCAAATGTGTGTATAGGCCTAGCCAAGATCTGGATGCTTATTGGCTGGTGACAGTAAAACATCCATCATTGTGGGAACTTGTCACCAAGGAGGTTAAGCCCAAAGGCATCTCGAACGGGGAAGAACAATGGGCGCCCTGTCCACATAGGCGACATATGCCCTGGATGGTTTGAGAGGGTCGAATCATGGCCACCGATAGAGAGCGCCAGTTCACCCTCCGACCCTGATCGTCTTAGTAGGCCTAGGCCTATGCTTACCAACATCTTAACTAGTGTAAATAAGTGGGATAGCAAAAACATGTTTTAGAATATTTTAACTTAAATATTTCTAAAATGAACATATTTTATTTATAACGAAGTTTATTCATTTACTGAATACATACATACATTCATACTTAATTGTTGACCACCAGATTGTGAAGATGTACGGTATAAAAGATGCAACATTACAATGATGAGCTATATTTTCTTCTTCTCAAGCTTTCTCAGAGCTTCTATTATATGTTCATTAAAAATTTTCAGTACCAAATTGTCATTTTGATTTTTAAATGTTAACTGTCTCAAAGCTTTGAATGTCAGCATGTACGACTGTTCAGCAATAGATCAGCCTCCAAAAAATATTCTTCCAACGATTTCCAAGGAGCAAAAAGCACAGTCTCTTCTGTAATCTATCGTTAGGATGGAATTTTGGGAAAACTCGTCCTTAAGCCCAATCCAATTATTTCTAATACACTTTAGTATGTGCACAATGTCGAGCATAAAATATAGAGGTCAAGTTTTTTTAAACCGGAGTGCAGTACTTCATAGATAATCTAAGAGGGTTCGCAAAGAAAGTCATCGCCTTTCCATTGATCGCATTTTTGCCTGCAACAACGGAAATGACTCTGAAACCAAATTTTTCTGAATGTAGTACAACTTTTGTTATAATTTTATGCAACTTTTCAGTTTTCATGCATTTACACGAAGTATAAGAGCAACGCCACGTAATTTAGAGAAAACCGAGCTTACCATAAAAACAAATGCACTTGCTGCTGCTTCATCACAATCGAATGCAGATCCTGTAACAGACCGTCCTTTGTGATAAAACAATGGTTTCAAATGAGTTTCGCCTAACATTATTATTACCGTCTTATCTGTGTTTTGTAAAGATTTGAATTTGCTCTAATATATCAAAGAAAGGCACTGGCATGTTGTTCAGTTTCCGGACTGAAATATTTTGATATGAAAATGCGTCTAATCGTTGAAATACTGGGTAGACTAAACCATTTTTATCGCAAAGGAATCTGTATACACGAGGAGACTCGTTGTATAACAATGATGAAGAAATGAGGAAAATTGGGGAATACCTAGCGTTATTGAAGGCCATTAAGTGCAATTGGTCATAAACAAATTTCAAGGGCAGTAAATACTAGGAATGACTAGTCTTTTATAAGCGATAACGATGACAAAACAAAAATAATTTTAACTGAGCTACAGCAGTGTTATTTGCCTGTCGAATTTTTGTAGTTCACTCAAAATTATTTCCAGAGCATTTGTGTCCTTCACATGTGAAGGTATAACTTAATCAACTAACTTTTGTACAGGGACACCATCGGTATATGCTTGAATGGATTTATCATGATTCACTCACGGAACTTGCCATTTTGGATAAGGTGATAATGAAATACTGGTTATTAACAGGCCCTGCTCGTCGTGGATCATTTTCCAGTACTTATCAAATTTAGGTTTGCTTTAGAGTTCCTGCAAGTCATTAAGTCTAATGTCTTTTCTCATAATCATTAGCGTCTAAGGCACTTTTTCAGATTCAAAAGATTCTCTTCGGTTCATAGTCGAAAAAGACAGTTAGGAGGGAAATGAGGTGCAGCATTTTTTCGTAAATGTGGCCGCTGCATTTGCACAGTAATCCCCCCCCCACCCCAGTTTTTTCATCAGTAACGGATATTTCCTGCATAATGTCATCTGGCATGAAGTGTTTTTTACAGACCTGTAAGAACAATTACTCTAGAAATATACATGCAGTTAGTGTTAGGATATATACAGTACATGAAGTATGTCATTGAATTCAGAAATGTATGCATATAGGTTTCTATTCTATAAATGTACATACATACATTATATATACCGGGTGTTTCGAAATTAGAGGGCGCCCCCCCCCACAGAACAAATGGAAAGTTATGAAGTTTTCTGCTATAGCCTATATATCCAAGTACATTATTTTAAGTTTCTATTAAGCTATTTTTCATTTTACGTTTCTTGTATTTTCAGACTGAGTGACGGAGTTAGATACAGCCATGGCTAACGACTCGGAGGAAATCAGATGGATTGACCGAATCCAGGCTATAACCTTCAGAGAGACCAGGGATGCTGGCGCATCCTTCATTTCACGTTCCTGGATAGCTAAATACATTAAAAGAGATGAATCCTTTGTTAAAAGAAACTGGAACAAAAATCCATATGACTGTCATCGCGAAATGAGTGAGAATCTTGGAAGGCCTGAAGTCCTTTCTCAGGAGTCAAAAGACATCATAGCTGAGAGTGTGGGTAGACCAAGAAAGTGTTTACGTGAATTGGCGTTTGAACTAGAAACAAAAAAGGGAAAGAAGATAAGTTATAGTGCTGTATATCGTGAATTGAAAAAATCTGGTATCAAACCATTTCATGTTATCAGCAAGCCCAACATCACTCAGCAACAGAGAGAAGACCGTACATGGTTTTGTGGTTCATTTCTTAAAGATTGGGATGAAGCTGACTTTCTCCATGTTGCTGCATAAGATGAATTCTTCATTTACACAGTCAGGAAGCCAAATCATAAAATTACATCATTTGGGCTGCAAAGTTGAATGATATCAGCGATGACGTGCACTATCATCAAGTTGTGAAATTTAGTGAATGTTTGGGAATTTTTCTCTGTTTCACAGCCAAATGGTTAATGTGGATCATCAAAGAAAAAGGACAGTCATGGAACGGCGAACACTTCAGAGAAACTGTGCTTACTGGTGGGGTATTTCCTTTCCTCAAAGATCCTGAAAATGTATTATCTGTTGAAGAAGTCACATTTTTGCATGATAAGGCACCATGTTTCATGGCTCTTCAGACACAGGAGCTGCTTTGAAACAGTGGTATCGATTTCTTCTCATCAAGTGAACTTTCAGGTCGCTCCTCTGACCTTAATGTGTGTGAAAACATTGGTAGTATCTTAAGGATCGTGTTGAAGCGTACACAGTGAACTATGATGGTATACCAAGCCTCGACAACCTGCAAAGATAGGTGACCGAAGTGCTCAGGGAAATGGAGTTTGAGTCTCAGCTTTTTTGCGATTTGCTGAAATGATACCCCTCAAATTATGCAGGCTGTGGTACAGGCGATGGAGGCCACACAAAATATTAAATACTCAGAGAGAAACTTAAATAAATACCTGTTCTGAATTACTTTGGTTTTGTCCATATCAATTTTAGTTTATGCTGCAGAGGGGGGGCTCTAATTTCGAAATGCCCTGTATATATATATATATATATATATATATATATATATATATATATATATATATATATATATATGTATATATACATATATATATATATATATATATATATATACACACATATATATTATATATATGCATATATATATATATGTATATATATATATATATATATATATATATATATATATATATATATATATATATATATATATATATATATATATATATTATATATACATATATATATATATATATATATATATATATATATATATATATATATATATATCACACACAAACTGATTTTCTTCTTTTGAACTGACACGAGTATTCTTGGCTGGAGTGAAATCTTTCTTCTTGATAGCATGTAGCAACTGCTCTCACCTTTCTATTAACTCGGGAAATTTATAAAAAGTCACTTTTTCAGATGCATAATTTCCTTGCCAGTATAGAACACAGCACTTATATGGCATTGTCAAATATGTTTGAAACCTGTAGCTACCACTCAAATTTCTTAACCACTCAAACTTCTTAAAGATTTACTCAAAAAAAACAGGAGATTATCAGTGTGACCTCACTCTACAAGTTCCTGGAAGAAGCTGATTTGGTTTGCCTACAACCTACTTGGCTTGGATTCCCAGGTAGGAAAATTTCCAGATGTATATATATATATATATATATATATATATATATATATATATATATATATATATATATATATATATATATATATTTATTTATATATATATATATATATATATATATATATATATATATATATATATATATATATATATCTTTCGCAATAACAACTGAATCTAAACAGGACATACGAAATCACGAGCACAGAACAGATATTGCTGGGAGACAAAATATGCAACCACATACTACATTATTATTAAAACATATTATTAATTTTAAATTACACCGTCAAGTTATCTAAATCCCTAACTCTTTTGAGATCTGACATTACACTATGTACAATATTTCAACAATTATTATTATTACACAGAACACATTTAAATTAGAACAGTAAACATATCAGAACCATGGAATGATATACATATTAAAAGGTAACATCATCAATATATATATATATATATATATATATATATATATATATATATATATATATATATATATATATATATATATATGTATATATATATATATATATATATATATATATATATATATAATATTCATTATGTTACCTTTTAATATGTATATCATTCCATGGTTCTGATATGTTTACTGTTCTAATTAAAATGTGTTCTGTGTGATAATAATAATTGTTGAAACAGTGTATGTAGTGTAATGTCAGATCTCAAAGGAGTTAGGGATTTAGATAACTTAATAGCATAATTAGAATTAAAATATTAAGTTTTAATAATAACATAGTATGTGATCGCATATTTTGTCTCCCAGTAACATGTGTTCTGTACTCATGATTTCATACGTTGTGTTTTGATTCAGTTGTCATCATGAAAGATTGCGCGTTAACGAGTAAGGGCATGGCAATTGAGTCGTGTAAGGTTTTGTCTCATATGGAAAAAAGATGAATGATTTCACAATGTTTCAAGTACTGTTCTGGAAACCAACTTTGGTTCTTCGTCTTGTTTTGAAAGCGTGCTGTTTGTAATTAGCCAGCTGCTGTCTGTTTTGATCGTGTTGAGATTTCATTAAGAGCTTTATCCAATACGATTTCCTGCTTGAGTCACATATGCCTTTTTGAGGGTAAAAGCAGGTCTCAATCGATTACATCATCTGATTGTTTCGTTTCTAACTAGAATCCAAAAGCTTGTTCATTCTGATTTTAGAGACTGTTTGTGTGGCTCTCTCTCTCTCTCTCTCTCTCTCTCTCTCTCTCTCTCTCTCTCTCTCTCTTCAAAAGAGAGAAATTATTAACTTAAAATATTTGTGTGGTCACTGGTATTAATCTTAACTTCTGAGATCTGAATGTATGAAAAGTGTGTATTGGCGCCTAACAAAAAAGTGTTTTTTGTGAATCTTAAGCAGCTGCATTTCAGGTGATTTTGTGGAAGTTTTCACAAGCTTGTGTAAGGTAAAGTGAATTTTACTTGTTATTACCAAGGTATATTGAGAGAATTTTTGCCTCAGTGAAATTATTATTGGTAGATCTTTTGTGTATTTTTGTGTGTTTTTGTGTTTGCAATCTCTTAATTTTTCACATTTGATATATTGGTGATCTAACATTTATTTACTTAGCTTTTTAAGTATTTCTTGATAATTTAACATTGCATACGTGATTTAATTTTCATTTACTTAGATTTCTTTTCAAATCTTGAGTAATTCTTGATAGTTTAAATTTTACTTGATTGATTTAATTACTTGATAAATTAAAGTTTTTGTGATTTAGTTTTGTGTAATAATTTAGCTCATTTAGTGCATTTTGTGTTGTTTTCAAGTAAAAGTAAATTTTATCAGATTATGAATTCTAATTATAAATTTTGAATTTAAAAATAAATTTTTGTATTTAAAATTTTTTAAAAAACAGTGTTTCATTTATTGACTGCCAGTGAATAGGATTAATTTTGTGCATGAGGCAAAGTGATAAACATGTTTTGTTTCTTTAGTTTTGCTGAAGTGAATCAAGACCGGGTAAACAGTTAAAGTTGTTTGATGGAGTGATGCCCTATTACTCTAGTATATTTCTTCTTTACTTGTTGATACCTCACACTTGTTTTGATAAACTTGGTTTGATTTTTCATGTGATTAATAAGCTTTTTAAGGGACCACTGTTACCTTTAGAATACTCAGTCGTAATTTTTATTGTTATGAGAGTTCAGCTATCTGGCTGAAGTGAGGTAAATTTTTTTAATTCTGTGATTAGTGGTGTAATAACCAGGTACTTGGTACACTTCGTGACAATATATATATATATATATATATATATATATATATATATATATATATATATATATATATATATATATGTATATATATATATATATATATATATATATATATATATATATATTAAACAGTGCGAGTCCGTGCATGTAAAGCTGCATTCACGACTTGAGACGCAAAACATTAGCATGAAGAGAGAAAAAGAGGAATACAGGGAGAAGAAGGAGTGCGGCCTGGTAACCCCTGGCTCTTGCTGTAATTGAGCAGGGAGTTAGTGAAAACATTTCGTGCAAAATAAACGCCAAGTTCGTAGTGTAGGTAGAAAGGGCAGATTAATGCGGATTTCCTCTTTTTCCAGAGATTTTCTGTTCCTCATCATTGACAATGTGATAGAAGTGACTGGAAACTTTGCAAACATTTTCTTTATTATACTTGGGATTTGCGTAACTTTAACACCATTCACCTGACGTCACAGATTTTTTTTTTCTTCGTCTTCTGTTAGTAATCATTTTAATCATTAAGATGAGAATAATTATTACGTAATAGCAAGTAATTTTATGAGGAAAGTTCAACCCTTTCTGTAAAATGAGATAAAGAACGCTTCAGCTTTCTAGAATCAAATTCCATTTCACAATACTTTTGCTGTTTTTACACAAGAGTGAACGTGTGGTCCTAGTCTGCGTATAGCCTACGCTGTTTGCTTGCTTTTTTTAATGGACAGAAGAATACAAATATAGGTAACGTACAAGTTAACACCTATTTGATTCCTCGCTAAAAAAAAAAAAAAGACGTCAAAAAGATAAATTAAGATCATGCATTTGTGAAATCATGAAGTAAACGCGAAAATCGAATGTAATATTACTGAGCTGTCAAGCAAAAGACATTTGTCGACACGTTAAGACTCAGAATAAAGCGAACTGACGTGAAATACTGTTCTACACATTCTAAAAGCAATCTCAAAACGAACCTTCTAATCCTATTAAATTAGGTGAATGTTAAGACAGGGCGCAGACCAAGTAAATTAGCTTTGTATCTGTATGTATAGGAGATAAAAATATTATCTTAGAGACTTAATGTCAGCAATATTTTGGGCTTCCTCATAGTGCGAAAAATATGCATTTTCCTGGACTCCAGCGCGGGAGTCGCTGACGTGCAGCTGTTCACTTGATAAACAGATCTGTGGCTGCCGGCCAACAACCTTCCAAAATTGACCCTGCGACCTGTTGGTTGACCTAGAGAGTGACTCAGTTAAGACCGTTGCCTCGACCACGGGATTTTGGCTTCCTTTCATTTTGGGACGCTAGGGGGACGCACCACATGGCTCTGTTCTCTTTATTGACAAGAGAACCGCCTAACTTGTGAAGATCGACATCTCAGGATTTCTGGTTTTGAATTAATGTGGAGAGCGTTGGTGTTATTTAGAGCTTAGTTTTCGCTGTCACCGTGCTGTCCTCCGAGGTTAGGAAAAACCTTTGCAATGACCTCTTCGGAATAATTTTACCGTCATTATTTATCGGGACCATACTTTCACAAGGTCGCACGACTTGCAATAATGTTAGTACAGAGGTTGAATCTCGTATTGTCCTCCAGATGAACAACGACCTCATTTCAGATGAGGTCATGTATCGTTCGGAATGTTGGAGATCGGTTGTTATGAAAGTCTTGGAATATTCTGCCAAATGCCTCAATGGCTCTTCTGTAGTGCAATTACTTCAAATAATGAGGTCACTACGTCTCAAGAGGAGAAACTGTCTTGTATCCTTGTTGATGTTCCAGGTCTTAGTTCAATAAAAGGCAAGATTCACTGGGAGTTTGAAGATGAAGTAAAGTATCTCATCTTTCATTTATCGAGACCAGACAGATACTCCATTCTCTATACTTAGCAAGATCCTCATCACATCAGTCCCATGTCTACATTAAATAGCAATTACGTTTCAGTTCGAAGGTGCCAAAAAAAATTCTGTATCAGAGGACTTTTGAGTGACACAAAATTAGAATAATTTATTCTTTAGTTCTGGTTAATTCTAAGAGACTAAGTTACAAATTCTTGTTGGAATTTTTTTTTCTTTTTTGCAGTGAAAGGACAGGGCATGGCATCGTTTCTCCCAAATCAACTTCAGTCACAACAATAAAAGGTTATGATGGGTTTGCCTGTTAATCGGAAACGGCTAAATATTTCGGGAATCTGTGGAATTTCAGAGCCTGAACAAAAGAGCAAAAAGTTTCTCAGGGAAATCTATACAACAATTAACAGTCCCACTCCCACTTCTTAGAGGAAGAACTAGCCAGGTGCATAGTGAAATTCTTCCAAGACTCTACTATTTAGTTGAAAGAATATAATCATAAGGTTTCCAAATTCTTGGAAAGAGAGAAAGAAAGAATAACAGACCAGTTATGGGAAGAAATTTGTCTTCGAAGCTCTAACGCTAATCATGCTCCATCAATGCTATCAGAAAGAACAGGAGGCTGGGCCAAGAGGAGCGAAAGGAAACTGGAATACACATACCACAAACGTAACACGCACCTACAAGAGAAATAGACTGATCAGGTAAAATGTCATGCATAGACAGAGAAGTGAAACAAGTGGCATTTAGTTTATCGTCTAATATAACGCAAGTACAAAGAAAACCGATTCCACAGAGGTCCTAAGAGAGAGAGAGAGTGACCAGATATGACCAAAGTAGCCCAAGAAATCGTGATGCAATTTCACTTTAAGAATCCACAAAGATGATCAGAGGAAAGGTTAAGAGATTTCCAGTGCTTTCTCTGACCAGTTTCAAAGAAGAGTTTAGCTAATACTGAAAATAAAAGCTATAGGACAATAGTTAGATGGTGGATTAGCATAGTACTCCTTTCTTGGGAACAAGTTATGCAAGATTGTACTACAAGAATGAAAATTAAGAAAAAACAGAACAAACAAACAGCGGGGACAGTGTCATGTATTGATGGCTTCAGAAACTACGGTGGTCGATGGCACTGGTCCCATAACTTTTCATTACATTTATTTACCCTTTCCAAACTTTACATTCATTCATTTCTTTTGGTATAATATCGTTACTACTTATAAGGATTTTTTTTCCACAATTCTACCAGATGTTTCTAAGAATTTCCTTTCTTACACTCTATGTGACTTCTTGAGATACTGATATGGTGGAGTTTCACGTGGATTTTGTCCTTCATAAATCATAAGTACTGTCACCACACTGTAGACGTAAGATAATCTCTGAATGTTTTCGTGTTTCTTTCTTCATTCTCTGATTAATGAGGCGTATCGCCCTTTTCTATAAGTCCTGAACCTTTCTCGTGCTTCTTCCCTAATATTAAATCTTTAAATACTCTTCGATACTTTCCTTCCGCATGCCTCAGTGAGGATAACCTTTAAAAAATAGCTTGATGTAGTAGTTGCTCACCGTGGCGATGGAATGAGGAGGGCACGAGGGAACGAGGAATATGAACCGTACGGGGAAGTGGGTAGAAGCGATGGTTCAGTGGCAGACAGAAAAGGGTAAGGAAAAGTCGAGAGAGAGGGAGGGAGGGAGGGAGACCCGCAGCCGTCTATTTCTGGACTCACTCTGTGAGTGCCAAATTATGCTGCTGCCTTCATCACAACACCGGATCATATCTGCACAAGTCACACCACAAGTTCTATCACCTTAGGTGTAGCAGCTCTTCGGGAACTGAGAGCCTGGATAAAGATATGCTGAAATTGGGAGAAATTACAACTGCATGTCCCTTCACTCACTTGGTTTATAGTGCTTTAATCATTTGTTCCGTTTATACTTGCTTGGCATTTGCTCTTATAAAAATTCTCGAACAAAATGGAAATCTTGATTCCCTTTTCTGTCGATGCTTGTGTCAGTTCTTAACCTGATCAAATTGGTTGTTACGCCATAAACGCAGTTCATTGTAAATATTTTGTGGGAAGTGAATTTTCGCAGTTTTTGCCAAAACAGTGGCTTCACATCTGTATCATAAGTACTTTGTTTTTATCTAAGCTATAAAATCACTGTACCGAGAGCGTCTTACCTTAGAATTGTCGTTCTAAATCCTATGGTTCCCAAGATATCACATTAGATGTAAAAGTCAGCTGCCTCCTGTTTATTGGAGTCAGTAGGAATACTTCAGGAACTGAAATCTTTCGAGCCCTGGGGCTGGTACTAACATCACCGATATAAACTATGAATTTTCTGGGCACTGATAACAGTCCTCGCGTGTGTCATGTCGGTTGCACAGCAAACCCACACATTCATGCCAGGCAATCGGCAACATCCAAAAATAAGTTTAGGAGTTACTCTTTTCTTTAAAGGACCCATTCTCTGTCAGAAAAGAGAACAGCAAGAAAAGTGAGTCCTACAATGAAAGTTCAAAGAATTTGGAAGTATGAAGATTTCTATATGATAGCATACGCTCTTTTTTATTTGTTCATAGTCTTGATCATCAACAACTCCTACAAAAATAGTTTGCATTTTAAGGATGAATACCATCTTTAAGATATAATCCGTTGAAACAGCAGAAATAAAATGTTCCCAATAACTATACTACCTGTAATCTGTACATAACTGTGTTGACAGGAAAGAACAAAGGGACTAATAAAACATTGCTTAGACAATAGTAGAAGGCGAAACCCTTAGAAAGATTCTAAAAAGTCGCTGACCATATTTAGGTTATATGGCTGTCAAAGACTTATAATACCTCACGTTTAAGAGCTGAAAGACGGAAACCGAAATGTGGCAACGTTTAAACTAAAACATTAAGCCTTTTACTTCTGTTGCTTCTCACCGCAAAATCTGAATTCTTTTGTAAGTCTTTTCAATATATGACTGCGATTAAAATGTTTGCATCTGTACAGGTGTTTGTCCAAAATTTGGAGTTCCAAGAGGGATCTGGTTCCCAGTCATTCTCTCAAAAAATGGTCAGCCGTGTGACGTAGTGCAGTGGAGGTCACTGCTAACGCAGCACAGTGCTTTACCCCATTAGGCCCTAATAAATTGGCAGCAGTGACCAGATGTCCAAAAAATTTGCTGTTTTGTCTACAAGTGTCCCAAGATATCATTCTGAAGTAAAGGTCACTGATGCAGCATACTTGAAAAGAATTTGAGTTGAGACTCCAGTTTCAAATCTGTTCCATTAAAAAAATTATGTTCATGAATAAATTAGTTAATCATCATTACCTGTATCCACTCTTATGTCTCTCTTACTCTGTCTTTCTTTTATACCTAATTCGGAGGGGATGGAGCACCTACTCAAAAAAAGTTGCCATTACAAGTAGTACGTCAAGTCTAATATTGGGCTGGACCTATGAAAGGGACTGATGTTTGTGCGTTGCTTTGGGGTCTGGAGGGCAAGATGAAGAGTATTTGGAAATGTTCCAAGCAAAATGTTAAGGAGAAAGCTGTCTCAGTGGTTGTTGCCCAACTAACTACTTGTTTGTTTCATTTCTTCAGATCTACAAAGTAAGAATTATATATCATTTGTCCAAATATTTTATGCTTACAAATCCAGAGATCAAAATTCAATAAAATAATACTGTATTTAAATGAGAAGGAAATGAAACAAGGATTATCTACCTAGATTATATAGCTCATCACAATCCAGAAGTGACAATACGAGGTAAAAAATTCTGCGAAGTGAATTTGGGAAACAAGCTTATAGAGTAAACGGGAATTATTTGAAAGACAAATAAAATGTTTTGGATTTTGAGCCCGTAACAAACGTATCATTTACCCTAGGTTCAAAGTCAATTCTGGGCCTAGAAAGATTAGGCCATTAGGCCTGTTGAACTGGGAAGTCCGATCCCGAATCTTTCTCCAGCTTCATAAAACTTCTAGCAGTTCCTGCAACAAAACCTTCTGCAAAGAAATTATCAGGGAAATTAAAAAAGGGGGTCAGGGTCCCATGAATGATCTGTTTAAATAGATAAGTTATATCGTTTTAATATGTAGTAAGACCTGTGTAATTTTAGAATTCAGAAAATATTTTTGTTGTCTGTAGTGAAGATTTTAATAAACCTATGTGTAGGCAAATGGAGAACAAAAGTCGAAAATATTTAAAAAGCGGTTTGTTTTACATTCACCCCAGTTTTCATACTTCAGGTTGAAGAACTCACTGAAGTGCAGGTACACTGTCAGTAGACCATATGTAGCTGCCTGATAAATGTTGTCATAATCAGATGTAGAGTCTTTCTGCTTCTTTCACTGTTGCTAGGAGATAGCGAGAACAGAAGTCAGATGCATCAAACGCTGAAACTACGCAAAATGTTTTTGTGTTTTTTCCCTTCTCTCATTCCTCGCCATTTTTGGTTCTCCATAGACCAAGTATATGACTGAGAACCGTAGTGGTGAAAATAGCAAGGCTAATTAAGGGGAAGGGGGGCAAAAACAATTTTTTGCCACCACAGGAAACTCCAAAGGAACCATCAGTCCACTGGAGTCTTAAGAGAGCGAAGAAATTAGTGGTAGCAGTTAAATACGTTGAATGGCCTTCATGCACGAAGATGTTACTGAATACTGCTAACCTTCAGAATTTTTGTTGTTTGTTTGCTTTAAGAAAACCAACGTAAAAATAGCGGAGTTGGACGATGCGCACGAAAATGTGATGGATGGCGAGACAATATAAGGGAAGTTTACAAAACTCAACCTGGTTATTTAAACATTTCCATTTCCAGGGATGAAATTCAAAGGGTTCTGCAAAAGAAAAAAAAAAAGTTTATTCAAAAAGCTGTTTATCTTGCATACTAACTTTTTTCACAGTGCTTTTTGGGCAAGCCAGGTGTGCTATCACACACACTGAATACTCTTTTCTATGTTGCAGACTCACTTCCTCCAAATAATTACTTTCGAATTACCCTTGCTTCACAATTTGCTCTCAGCTACGAAAGAAGTTCTTGAATTTCAGCCATGGTTTGTCTTCCAATAGAGAATAACGATAATGTCTCTCTCTCTCTCTCTCTCTCTCTCTCTCTCTCTCTCTCTCTCTCTCTCTTTGGTCTTTGTGAGATAATTTTTCATGTGAATAGACATACGCACACAAGCACACACACACACACACACACACACACACACACACATATATATATATATATATATATATATATATATATATATATATATATATATATATATGTGTGTGTGTGTGTGTGTGTGTGTGTGTGTGTGTGTGTGTGTGTGTGTGGGTGTGTGTGTGTGTGTGTGTGTGTACAAGTGTGTATACGTGCGTGCGTTTGCATGAGCCATAAATAGAATACATATGCACCCTGAGCCATGGCTTCGAGTTGCGTGACGAGTCGCTTTTTTCCGCTGCCTGATAGGAGGAGAGTTTGCATTTGCAGCTGAGTGAAAAGAAGACGGGCTTCAAGGGCTCCGATCAAGAGTCACGCAAACTGTAGGACTTGGGAAAACTGCTGCACTCCCACTGAGCTCCTTTCGCCAAATATTAGTTTATAAACTAAGATTCTATATGTGATCGTATTGCACATATGTAAGTATGAATGCTCAGCATTCATACGCATTCTTACTTACTTTTTCTATTAGGGGTATTTTAGTATAATCGTGCATTCTGCAAGTCTGAAGAGAAACCCTCCAGGCAAAATCATTTACTACATGCAATGAAATTTATTGTCGTTTTTCAAGGCTATCGCGCATCCACATGGAATAAGCCAAAAGGCATATTAATTGACTAGGTAAGTCCCTGCAAGGTAAAAGATAGCGAAGAGAAATGTGCATACAGAAAGCAGATAAGAATAAAGAAGACAACAAACGATAAATATATTTTTGCATAAAATTTTCTGTGAAAATCGAAAAATTTCAGTGCCGTGGTGCCCTCCATTTCAGTCTCAATGCATGCCTCTAAAATTTGGGAACATTAACATCCGTAACACATCCAGGAAGACTGTTCCACAGGTTAGCAATACCATCTTCTTCTTCCTCGCTATTTTTGAGGAGCCTCGTCAAGCTGTTTCTGTTTTGAACGGCTCATTTCATGACTGGTTCTTGCGCTAAGTTTGACCGGCTTGCTCCCCAGTGGCTATGTTCTGTTTCTCATTAAAGTAAAGGGAATAAAAAAAGACTTCTAGTACAAGACATAACGATATCGTGGCACTTCAACAGAATACACTCAATCAAATAAGAAGACAGTACCTAATCAGGATGTACACGTTATATGAGAAGTTCCCTGTTGAAATATGAAAGATAGAACAACTTAATTTTCTCCAAGTGTCCTAAATCAAAATTACTATTGCAAGAAAATTTGAAATCAACACTTTGAGAAATTTTTGCCAGGAGGCAAAGATCCCCGAAGTCTATAACATCCAAGTTTCAGAATAATTTCAGTCAGACATAAAAATATCTGAAGCAAGAATATGGCAATAAACATATTATTCCTGCAGACTTGTGAACCTTTGCAAAAAAAAATACCTCATTTTCTGATAACAGTAGATGATTATTATGTTCTTTAAAGATGGTGAAGAAAACTTTGAGATGGAAGCAGCAAGCAACTCTTGACACATATTTAGAATCAATAGGTACATAGTCAATCATGAAGTGGGAGCACTGAGCAAACTCGGTTCATCAGCAAGGTCTTAGCTTTGCTGAAGTGCAGCCTAATCTACCTTGGGCTGCACCACTTGATAATGTTTTCTAAATCCCCGTTGCATAAAGGCCTCCAGTCACTTTATTTCGTAATAGAGAAGAATGACTAACTGCAACAATAGTTACATCATCTACCGTACATCCTATGCTATTTTGTCTTCAAGCTAAAGACCAAAAACAAGTTCCCAGAGCACTATGAAGCTGCATACATGATTGGTGCAGGCTCACTAGAAAAAAAAAACCGTCAACAACAACTCTCCCATGACTGTCTATTAAAAACTATACATAGGTTTTGACTTTTAGGTTACAACGTGTATATGAAAGAGCTGTACAGTTAAGAAAGTCGAAGGCTGTACCGAAGTCAAGACAGACGAATTGGGAAAAAATTTATCGTCAAGGTGGTCTTAGAATCACCAGTACCCTAATTTTTGCTTCTGGTACGCATACTTCCTGTCAGCAAATAAGCTTCAAGATTCTAGGTAGATATAAAAGATATGAGACCTCAGTTCTTTCACCACCTTTCAAAACCACGTAAAAGTGGAAAGTAGTTTATGATTCTTACAATGAGCACAAAATTATGCAAGTAAAAAATGCGCCGAAATTTCTTCGAAGCAATCGAGTTTTCTGTACAGCGCATAATCAAGGCTACCGAAAACAGATCTATCTTTAGGTTGTCTCGGTATAATGCTGTATGAGTCGCGGCCCACGAAACTCTCAGCTGGCCGTGGTGGCCTGTCTTGTTGCGTTGCCAGAAGCACGATTATGACTAACTTTAACCTTAAATAACGTAAAAACTACTGAGGCTAGAGGGCTGCAATTTGGTATGTTTGATGAGTGGAGGGTGGATGATGAACATACCAATTTGCAGCCCTCTAGCCTCAGTAGTTTTTGAGATCTGAGGGCGGACAGAAAAAAGGGCGGACGGATAGACAAAGCCGGCACAATAGTTTACTTTTCAGAAAACTAAAAAGTATGCAAAAGTGTTGGGTTTAAAAAAAAGGATCCTAGACATCTTGAAAAATAACATGAAAAAGGACTTTGGATCTTTACCACCTCATCTGTCCAGGTTGCCTTTGATGTTCTGAGTGCCTTTTGGGAAGCAGACTAGGTGGTAATGGGTCAGGGAGATAGGAAGCAGTAAGAAGATTATTAGCAGAAGACTGTTTAGCCTCAAAAGCTTTATAAAGCAGCTTTGCTCTGTCCTTAGCTTTAGTTAATTGTTTATCGTCACTACCCAATTAGTAGGTACAGAAAATGTCCCGCGACCAAAGGAGGATCGATTTAACATCTTAGAGAGATGAGGAAAAATGATTTCGTTTAGTGTGGTTTTCAAATAGTCATTATAATTCTTCTTTCCTAATCGGTTGCAGAGTACATGGTTTTATTTGTTTATATAAAATCCATGTTAAGCCTGGAAAAAATTTTTGTTCTCTTCTATTCGTTATTTGTTTCTTTATTTCAATTAAATCTTTTATACATCACTAGTTAAATTTAGTCAGCAGTTCAGCTTGAGCCATTTTCAAAAAAAAAAAAGTATACCTTAGTTTTACCAGACCACTGAGCTGATTAACAGCTCTCCTAGGGCTGGCCCGAAGGATTAGACTTATTTTACGTGGCTAAGAACCAATTGGTTACTTAGCAACGGGACCTACAGCTTATTGTGGAATCCGAACCACATTATAGCGAGAAATTAATTTCTATCACTAGAAATAAATTCCTCTAACTCTTCATTAGCCGGCCGGAGACTCGAACTCGGGCCTAGCGAGTGCCAACCCGCAATTCTACCGACTCGCCCAACGAAGAGCTGAGCCATTTTCAATATATCTGTAATGTACATGCCTTGAAATATCCCCTACTTCCAGGAAAAATTAATGTTTAGAAAAATAGTATAATTAGGTCAAATTTTGGAGCTCCTCTTTTTCCTTTAGTTATGTGTCAAAGGATTTATATCCTTCTTACTTCCACGCAACACCGATTCCTCAAAAACTTTTTATCTTTAGCTAAGTAATATATATATATATATATATATATATATATATATATATATATATATATATATATATATATATATATACTGTATATATGTGTGTGTATATATATATGTGTGTATATATATATATATATATATATATATATATATATATATATATATATATATATAAATATTTATATATATATATATATATATATATATATGTGTGTGTGTGTGTGTGTGTGTGTGTGTATTTAATCTCGTGACAAAGATTATCCTTTGCTCGCGTGTGTTGGAAGTCATTATGACTTGTGAGAGGGACTGTGACTTCTCCCCTAAGTTGGTTGAGTCAACGTATATATCAAAGGACAACGTTTTTAGGACGACTGAACGTCGAGAGAATTCTCATGAATTATGGTTGCGTAAAAGAGGACTAATTGAGGAATAAAGAAACGTCGTTGACTAAACTTGAGATATTACATAATATTATACTACATAATATCGTACTATATTACTAAATTACAACTATTCAGAAGAATTCTAGAATATTTCCGCTGTAAACATTTGCACAGAAGGTTTATCAGTGGAGCACAGATCACCCTTCACAAACTCAGCCGTCCATCTGTTTTGCCCGCACACTCTGGCTTCCTGGACGATGCGACCCAACTATCCAATTCCTCCTTCATGACACCTATCCAGCCCTTCTCAGCTCTTTCTCTCATCTTCCCTCCATCCTCTTATTTATTGGCTACTTTGCAAATCTCCAAGTTTCTTATCCTTTTCGTTCTTTTTATGCGAATAAACAACGCAACAGGTCACATTAACCGCTTTCAAAATTTTTCTTTCATTTGCACTCAAAGGCTCTACCGTAGAGGAGAGTTGGCTCAAGAGTCCCTTTATACATTCCAGGCTTGACTGAAGAATCTTCCCAATGCTTCATGCACACCCAGCTACAGTTCTGGTATCACCTACTCTGTGATTCCTTTCTTCTCTCACCATCTCATATATATTTTTTCCAAAAATACTTATTCGAATCTACTGCTTCTGTTCTTTCACCACCCAAAATAACAAACATTGCTCCATCTTGCTAGTTCCCATTTACCTTCATACCTTTACTCTTACTCACTAGCCTCGGCAGCATCTCTTCACTGAGCCTTTTTCCAGTTTAGAAGGGATAGAGGGTCGGTCCAGCCTCTTATTCTCAACAAATATTTGGGAACTGTTCTTTTCTTGACTGCAGCTAATGTTAGTGTCAGCACGCATTCAAAGTTGCTCCCCTGGTGGATATAAGCTGGGGACTGAATCACAGGCTTTGCTAATGAGTGGCCAGCACCACGGCATCATTACTCCTCTCTCTCTCTCTCTCTCTCTCTCTCTCTCTCTCTCTCTCTCTCTCTCTAATATACATACATACATATATATGAACATATATATATATATATATATATATATATATATATATATATATATATATATATATATATATATATATATATATATATATATGTATATATATATATATATATATATATATATATATACAGTATATGTATATATATATATATATATATATATACTGTATATATATATGTGTGTGTGTATACAGTATGTATGTATGTATGCATGCATGTGCAATATATGTATATGCGTGCATACATATATAAATATAAGTAGTATTTATTAACCACAATGCTCTCTACATACACGCACACACACACACACACACACACACACACACACACACACACACACATATATATATATATATATATATATATATATATATATATATATATACATATATATACATGTGTGAGTCGGCGTAAATAACCTAGATGTTGTGACGCCAGTTTTAGTAATCATATATCAATCAATATTATGTGTGTGTGTGTATATATATATATATATATATAGAGAGAGAGAGAGAGAGAGAGAGAGAGAGAGAGAGAGAGAGAGAGAGAGATATGCATGTGTGCATGTGTGTTTGTAATTGCAATAGCCACAATGCCCTCTTGACCTCTCGAATTCTTCGTGCTGTTTTGGATATGCTTGTCACTACAAAGCCTTAAGATCCAAGTGCAAGAAATATGAATAAATTATGATGCCCGGTAGCGGGAAACGAACACGTGTCCCATAATCAGAACGAGGTCACATTGCCGACCTGAACGCAAAAGGATAAATGTCTATTGCCTCTCATACATACATATACTTGTCGTTTTCAGATATAATTATTAGAGCTGGAATAACCCATCCTCACCAACGTAGCCTAGTGGGCAATCGTTTTTATTGCTTATCAGGCTGAAATGTTTATATAGAGTCTACTGATCACTTTTTACCAGACACATATGTTAAGAGGGCATTGTGGCATTGTGACTATTACAATTACTTATGTATCTGGTAAAAAGTGACCAGTAGATTCGACATATATATATATATATATATATATATATATATATATATATATATATATATATATATATATATATATAGACAGAGAGCTCTATGAATCAATAAATAGATAGATGAACAAATAGGTAGATAGATAGATGAATATATAAGTAAATAATATTTAGGATACATTATATATATATATATATATATATATATATATATATATATATATATATATATATATATATATATATATATATGTATATATATATATATGTCATAATCAAGTATGCCATATTATAAAATGGAATCATAGTTCCAGTCATGTTATGTATTAAGTGAACTTAGAACTGATATATATATTTGTATTAGCACATGAGAAGAGTGCTGTTGTGAAATCACAGTTTGGTCAACCGAGACGCAAACGTCATCAATAAGCATCCGTGTGGTGTTTATAGACAGTATGTCAGCATATGTCAGCATAACTCAGCATCCTCTTTTGTTCGGAGCTGTCGGCTGTCACGTAAGCCGTGAGAATCTTTGGAACGAGGTCATGTGCATGTTCGTGTGTGTGTAAGTGATAAGTCTTGTTGTGATGCAAGTATGAAAGCTTTGATGGAGATCAAAATGGGAAGCCACCCTGTGTAGACCATTTATTATTCTGTTGTACAAAACCTTTCCAGAATACATAGAAAACCCATTATGGAGTTTGTCTAAATCCTGCAGAAGAACTTTACTACTCCCAAGACTATAACCTCATTGCACAGCCATGAAGAATTGTGAAGATGCATACTTTTCCCTGACTGCGTGTAAACTCAGTCCACACAACCAATGAGAGATGAAGGATACTCTGGCGGAGTACCTTTACATAATGGTGGCAGCACACATACATTTTAATGGAAGCAGAAAGGAAACTACGATTGGGCAAGACGACTAAATACATATAGACGGACGTCATCTTCATTAACTACATGGTCACAATCGGACGAACGATTCGGTGCATCAAAACGTCTTGGAAGAGGAAGGCAAACATACAACTACGACAGACCGAGGGAATAAAAACCTGTTAGTTATAATAGACGCTCTTACACGGTATACTGAACTAATACCATTAAAAAGTAAAACAGCTATTGAGTGTGCTAGGAAGTTTTATGAGTGCTATATATGCAGACATGGGATCCCAAATATGATAATCTCCGACTCGGGAGGAGAATTCAATAATCACTTCCTTAACTCATTGTGTGAGATTCTGCAAATAAAAAAAATCAACACGATGATCTACCATCCTGAATCTAATGGTTTGGTCGAACGTGTTAATAGAAAGGTGTTAGACATACTGTTTGTAAACATAGGCGGTATGGACCCAAACTGGGATATTGCAATACCCACTGTGTCCAGTACCCTAAATAACAATTATCATACTTCAATCCGTATGTCTCCCCATGAAGCTGTTTACGGGATACCTGCTGGGTCACCTTTCCACATTTTGACACCGACAACTAGTTTGTCAGATCTATTGAAGGATATAATAGATGTTAGCCGGAGTAGATTTCAAACACTTTATCAAAACCTCTTACAGGCTCAAGTGTTAATGAAGAACGCACATGATAAAAAAGCTAAGGTCACATAGCCTTACCAAGAAGGAGATACAGTATATGTACAGGTTTATGTTAGGAAAGGGCTAAATTGGAAATTATTGCCTAAATTTGAAGGTCCTTTCACAGTTTTAGAAGTTTTAGTGGGTAACCGACTTAAAATTCGGAATCAGTCCGATACAACGGATGTTCGAACGGTATCTATCTCTCATGTGAGAGCTTAAGACAATGGTTTGTTATGAAAAAATTAATTATTGTGAGAAATATTTTATATATATCATTTGAGTGGTACAATGTTTTTTTTATATACATTATTTACAATTTTTTTTTTTTTTTGCAGGCTCCAACATGAAGCTTGTCAAATTATACCACGCATTATTCCTATCAATGTTTCTTGTGGCTGGGAAGTGTTCTGAAATAACTTTACATCATGGTTCTATTGTAGAGGAAATGAATAATTTCTTTCTAACTGACAGTAACATAGTTTTAGAAGTCAATATGAACGCCATTTTTACTAGCGAAAATGAAGTACTAGCTCTGAAATCAGAATTGACTCTTTTTGCTCAATCCCTTGAAGATTTGCATAAATCATACTTATCTAGCAATGATCCAACGTCGCCTAATCAAGTCAGTGACACAATTAATATGCTTTTCTGGGAATTAAGGAATAAAACATGCGAAGCTGAAATCTTAGCTCGTGATTTGCTTATGTGGTCAATGCCTCATGACGCTACAGAAAGGCGTAACCCACTTGTTTTAGTGGCATTAAATTTGGTTGGTTCCGTAGCTGGTCTTGGTTTAGGGATTTCAAATCGTTTGAAACTTCGCGATCACGGGGTTAAAATCAAAAATCTGGAACATCAACAAGAGGTATTAGCAGGAGAACTAAACAAGCAAATTCAAGCTTTGAACGGCGTAATCAGTAAAGTAAATGAACAATCACGACGTTTCAATCAGGTTCATGACACTCAAGTTTTGTTAGCAACTTTGATGTATTATCATGCTAAAATTGATCATGTATCCTCGAGAGTTTCAAGCTTTATTGAAAAATCAAAGGACTATGTGGAGGCCATAACAATTGCTGCTAAGGGCGTGTTGTCTCCTCATTTGTTACCGATTAAAGATCTTGCCCAAATTATCAGTAATGCTCATGATAGAATGCGTTATGTTCCAGTAGTAGCTTTTCATAAGGTTGAATTTTACTACAGTTTGATCACAGTTAAAGTCGACCTTGATAAGATTGTAATTGACATTCCCTTTAACCCATCAGATGCGTGGAAAGCGTATAAGATTTCGCCTTTTCCTACGTATGTATCTAACGTCTCGACACCTATTAATAATAACCTGTCAGCTCTAGTATTGGTTTCCGCCAATGAGGAAACTTTTACGGTAGTCAGAGACCAAGCACTGTTAAATGATTGCTATGATGTTATGGATAATGTGGTGTGCAGGATCGATTTGTTTGAATTCAGGAATGTATCAAATATGTCCTTGGGTTCATGCGAATTGGACTTAGTACTTAATTAACAGAACCTCTCCCCATACACGTGAACATTGTTTGGATGGTTTAGTCAGGTATAACGACAATCAGTTTCGTCACAGGCTCTTGAATGGCACGGCATTCGTCTTCTCTGCGGAAGCATACAGCGTCATTTGCCCAGACGGTACTATGGCATCAGGACACATGTTCGTCGTTAATGATGGCTGCATTGCAACAACGTCGTCGCTCTTCATCCGAGCTATGTTTACTATCATCCGTGGGCGTAATTTCTTCATCAACACGTCGTGGGGTAACACCAGGCTTCAAGGTCTGACAATTCCCTACAGTAGGCCCGTCGAAAACGCTATTGCAACATTGGACCTGCTATCTCCTGTGAGCCGTTCTTCTGATCACCAAGATTTTATTCTCCTCTACGTGTTAATTGCCATCGGTATGTTGCTAGGATCCGTGGGCGTAGCCGTCAGCGTAACGTTTTGGAAAAAAGCACAAGGACTGAAGGAGGACATTGCGAAATCCTGTGATACTCGTCGGTCCCCATTAGATATGGCGGAGTACCTTTACACACACACACATATATATATATATATATATATATATATATATATATATATATATATATATATATATATAGAGAGAGAGAGAGAGAGAGAGAGAGAGAGAGAGAGAGAGAGAGAGAGAGAGAGAGAGAGAGAGAGATAAATATGCGTGTGGTCAAAGTCACTATCTATCGTTATTTCTAAACCAGACTATGGTCCGACTCCTGGCCGGCACGAAAGCACTCAGAAATTATAATCCCCTTTGGTGTAAATTATTCCCAAAGTTAAGTGCATTCGATATTGAACTATGTTTGTGGCTTAACATTTGTCAATATAAAAAGATCATGTAAAGAAGTTTATTATTTCTTTTCTAGCTGCTTTATCGTTTCTGGCTTTGTTGTTATAGTAGCAAATGAGTTCCAGGAGGTTTAGGAAGACACAGTGCAGCTTTCTTACTTCATTAACCACTGGTAAAAATAACACTGTACATATACAAATTAAATATATATACAAGTTAAGTAGTACAAACACAAATCAAAGTATGAGCCTATCTTGAATGTTCTTAACCCACAACTGGTGAGACTCACGACCTCACTCCACTAAGGATCTTGGATCTTCTTTCTGCTTCTCTCTATCTATCTTCTGTTCTGCTTCTCTTCCCTTCCTCCTTGCCTTCTTGAAGATTCTTGAAAAGGAAATGCCCATCCCACAATAGGCAGACCATTGCTTCTTGTCCCTCCTTGTTAGACGTCCTAAGTGGTTGGAACTTATCTAACGACGTCCCTTTGGGTGTAATTAGATGAATTAATCCCCTCCTTCGTAGGAGGGACTAATGACGTCACCGGAAGTCTTTATTTTCCGGCGAGAGTTGAAAGGTAAGCTCACAGGTGAGACGTTTAAACATTCCTTAATGATTGCCTTTTATTAAACTCACGCCAATCTTTTGCTACGTAATCACAGCACAGGAAGTGTTGTTACTCCCTCTGTCTCTTGTTTCCTTATTATTTCTCTCTCTCTCTCTCTCTCTCTCCCTCTCTCTCTCTCTCTCTCTCTCTCTCATTTCATTATTATTCATTCTCTTTCTATCTATCACTGGTTCTCTCTCATTTCTATTTCTCTCTCTTACATTTATGCTATTCCTAATTAATATCCTCCTAGCTATCATTACATCACTCGGTCACCAACCAAATATTGTCTTCAATGTTTAACTAAACATAATAAATGGATACAATAGTAATAATTAAATTGGCAATAAAATGTAATAATGTACATAATAAAAATTGTTTCTCCAATTGTGGAGGAAAAGACATGAGTTCATTAAAACATTCTAAAAAAATTAATCACATTAAAATATCAAATATATCAAATCATAAGTATATTAATTCATAAGTATATTAAATGAATGCATGAACGATAAACATATGAACTTATTATCATGTAAAAAATAATGTTAACATCAATTGTCAATTATTGTTATTGTTGAGTTCTGTCAATATCCCTTGTATTTTTCTGATAATAAGATTTCTCACTACTAGGATAAACAAAATAACAGTTATTACTATTACCACTATATTTACTAATGCTAAAATTGGGGAAACAGTTTCTTTATAGTGGAAATATTCATCAACATAGTTCAAATTTTCAAGCTCCCTTAATTTTAACTGAGACAACTTAAATTAATTTATTTTAGTAATTCTTATATGGCAAATGTTTGTTGAATTTATATGTTGTGAAAAGATGAACCCTATCTTTATTTCTGTACTAATGTTGTGACATTTAATTCAACTACAACAGTATTTAGTGAAAATACAAAGATTTCTTGATTAATTATAAATGCTTCAAAATGTTTATCATAGTTTGTGGTACGTACATCTTTTTCTTGGTTTTGGTTTAACACAATTTCTTAAACACAGTATTCTTGTACAGGTTATCAAAATTACATACATATTCTTGTTCTTTTAACAGAATACACTCATTAAATTGTTTATCAGTGAAGAATGACAATAGTAGAGCGTGTTCCTGTAATGCAAAATGCCTGACTGTTTCCTTTTGAATGATTACCTTATTATTAACTATGATAGGAAATGGGTACACAGTGATTAATGTGTTTGTGATCCTAGTATTGAAAGGCACAACTAAAATAATTTTATCATAAAGCACTTTGGTACTTATTAAATTGTAGTGCATGAATACATCTTCCACAAGTGACTGAAAGTGTTTTTCCATGATGCAAAACTTAATAATGTCTTCTAATTCTTTAGGAATGATTAGTGTTGGGCTCAAAATACCTTTATGAGCAAGCAAAATGGCATTTAATGAGTTTTTATGTTCCTGTAATATCACTCCACTTTCTAGAGCAAATGTATTTAAAAACTGTATGTTTTCCAACTTATTCAGTTCTTTTGTTACATTCTGATTGACTTGATTTATAAAATTGTTCAGTTTTTCTATTTGTTCTGCATTTTGATTGTGTGATGTAATCACTTTATTTATCACGGTGCCTCTTGCTGCTGCCCATTTTTCCAGTCTGTCTATTCTTTCTTTTTCCTGTTTTACATTTGCTTCGGCAGCAACTCCAAACAATGTGTTCAAAGCAGTTCCAGTGAAGGGTAAGAGGGATCTCTTTGATCTTTTGTTCACTGTACTTTCTGTTTCTGTGTTTATTTTTTCTAACAAGTGAATAACACTCTTATTATCACCCTTCTGTAGGATTGATTTAATGTCCCTTTGAATTGCATATAATGTTTTCTCACTATTTAATACTGTGGTTATGTCTATACTAATGATTTCTAAGTCTTTGATCATTTTGACTTTTCCATGTCTCTTTAACAATGACCTCTTTCTTATCTCCACCTCTGAAGAGATGAGTCCAATTATGACTAATGCTATGATGAGCCACATTTTTGCATCTGTAAGAATAGACTTTTATCAGATTTTCTTTATATATAGGTTTCACTACATACATTATATATATGATATTTTCAGACCAACATCAATATATACACATATATACATATTTAACTCTGTTTCGTAGATTATATTTTTTTGTTCACAACATTGCCTACACCATTTTCATGTCTTATGTTATCTGTAACTTCAGTGGACCTTGGATCTGTTTTCACTACTTTTATATGATTCCACTGAACTACTTTTTTCTTTAGATCACTTTCATTAATTACTCTATATTTGTTTAATTTTAACACTTCTACAACTCTATATGGTCCAGTGAATTTGGGAGAAACCTTTACATTTGGCCCTTCTAGAACATGATTTTGTACATAAATTTGAGTACCTACTGTAATGTCTGGTTTAATGGTACTTTTATTATAATATTTGGCATGAGTGTTATAAGCCTATTTTAATTTTGCCCTTGTTTTCCTGCTTGTCTCGTAAGTACGTCTGGTCTTCCATGCAACATAGTCATCATAGTTATAAGTATGTCTGGGTGGTGTTGCATTGTCTAACAATGTGTTAGGCATTCTTTTTTGATGACCATATAGCAAATAATGTGGGGATTCTCATATTGTCTCAGTTACAGTATTATTCAATGTGAACTGTACATCTTCTATTCCTAAGTCCCAGTCTTCTGTCCGTGGGCTCACTAAAGTCTTCAGGATTCCTTTATTTTACGATTAGTTCGTTCTACTGCTCCATTAGAACTTGGTTTATAAGCGGTTATTTGACACTTATTTATTTAATAAAATTCACATATTTTCTTTAAAAGATCTCTAATAAATTCAGCAGCATTATCAGAAAGAACTTGTGGTTATGAATGCCTTGTGATAATTCTACATTTAAGAGCTTCTGCTACTGTGGCTGTATCTCTGTTTCTTACTGGTACGATTTCTATATATCTAGTTAGATAGTCTAGGAAGACTATTATTTGTTTATTTCCTCTAACAGTCCTTGGAAATGGACCTAAAAAATCCATAGTTACTACTTGAAATGGATTTAATTCTGATGGATATTTTTCAAGTGGACCTTTAAGATTTACGTTACCTTTGGGTTGATTACAAACTATACAGTTTTGTACAAAGTTTTTGGCATCTTCACTACAATTTGGCCAAAAATAATTTCTGGTTATGATTCTGCTTGTCTTTTTAATTCCTGGATGTCCTGCTAACTTAAATGAGTGTGTTAGTTCTAAAACTTCTCTGATTAGTGTTTTTGGTATGTGTAGTCGAGAACAACCATTCTTCTCTGTTGGCGTTTTATACAACAATCCATTATTAATTGAAAATCAAGTTTTAAGGATTCATCTAGCATTAACTGTCCTAGTATTTGTCTGATTTCTGCATCTTTTTCTTGTTGTATTTTTACTCTTTCTAGATCTAAATCTACTACTAGACAACTAAAACAAAAGCTATTAGTTTTGTACAAAGTTTTTGGCATCTTCACTACAATTTGGCCAAAAATAATTTCTGGTTATGATTCTGCTTGTCTTTTTAATTCCTGGATGTTTCTTCTTGAGATCTGGATAATACATCTGCCAAGGTGTTAAATTTCCCTGGAATATATCTGAGTTCTGGAGCAAATTCTAATACACTAATGAACCATCTATCGTACTGTACTTCATGTTGTTGGTAAAGGCTCTCTTTTTAAATAAGTCACAAATGGGTTTATGATCAGTAAGCACATTTCCTTATGACCTAAAAGTATGTCTAAATTTCTTTAGACCCCAATATAAAGCTAAACACTTTCTTTCTGTGGTACTATAGTTTCTTTCTGCTTGGTTTAAAACTCTACTAGCATAATGTACTGCCCTCATTCTAGTTTTTGCCTTTAGCAACAATACAGCTCCTAGCCCTGTACTTGAGTCATCACAAGCTAAGTAAAAGTCTTTGGAAAAACCTGGGTAGACTAAAACAGGGTTCCTGGTCATTTTGCTCTTTAGTGTTTGAAGGGCTGTTTCTTGTTCATCCTTCCATTCATAATTAACATCCTTCTTGGTTAGTTCTGTCAAAGGTTTGGCTATAGTAGCAAAACCCTTTATAAAAGGTCTATAATAACCTGCCATACCTAGGAACCTTCTTAATGCTTTCAAATTAGTGGGAGCTGGGTAATCAATTATTGTCTTTATTTTATGTGCCTGCATGCGCAGTCCATCTTCACTAATTACATGACCCAAGTATTCTAAGGATTTCATCAGGAATTGACATTTCTTTAATTTTCAACATTTTCTATATCTCCTAGAATTTGTAACACTAATCTGACAAATGTTAATGAGGCTGATGTGAGTCCAAATGGCATTACTTCAAACTGTAAATGTTCTTACGTGTGCTGAAGGCTGTGAATTGTTTCGATTCTTCATCTAGAGGTACTTTCCAATATCCACTAAGCAAATCTAAGGATAAAAATATTTGGCTCCTCCTAACTGAGGTAACATATCTTGAATTACCGGCATCGGCATTCTATCTGGAACTGTGTTGGAATTTAACTTCCTGTAATCTATTAAAAGTCTCCAACTACCATCCTTCTTTGGAACAAGTAACAATGGGGAATTTTGTGGAGATTTAGAAGGAGTTACTACTCCATCTCTTTTCGTTTCCTCTGGCTTATTGGTAATCTGTAATTAGGAATAAAAAATGGCTTGGCTCCATCATCTAACAAAATTCTATGTTGTAGAACATTTGTTCCTCTAAGTTTTTCTCCCTCTATAGCTATTACATTTCTGTATTTCTCTAACACCTGAATTAACTTGTGTCTATTTTCTGGAAAATCTGTTTTATTTACTTCTTGATTTATTTGAGAGTTTTGACCATTTATAGAGAAAAAAACTTTTTCTTCTATTGTTAGTAAAGGGTTGTTAATAGGAATCCCTATGCAAAAGACAATGCCTGCGTATAGTGTTAGTCTGTTATCTGAATAGTTTTGGACATAAACTTCGCAGTTATCACCATTCATGTGGACGAGGGAATTATCCTTTCTGACAATATCTGGCAATTCTTCATTCAATAATAGAATATCCTTATCCTTTACATCCTCTTTTGATCTCAAATATATTTTTGTTAAACATTTTGGATACAAAGTTACTGTTCTGTTGAGTATAAATTGTACTTTATTATCATCAAATGTGCTAACACAACATATTTCTTCTTCTTCTTCTATGTCTGAAAAATAGCAAAGTTCTGCATCTCCAGTGGTTTCTTCTGTTACTTCTATTACACTGATTATATCTGATTTATTTATTTATCTAATTATCTAAGAGCAATACTTCATTTAGTATTTTCCCTTCACTTTCACAAATCATTACTACATTGTTATAGTTATAAGTATAAGCGCCTTGATTTTCGTTAGATTCAATGTTTTGGTCATCACAATTATTTATATCTGAGTAGTTACCATCTGTATGTGCGCATCTCAACAATTCTGTAGTCTGTAATTGTAAGAGGTGATCTAAAGTGTTTATATTGTGCAAGCATTGTGGAAAGTGTAATACTGGTAAAAAGGTGATGTGATGTTTACTGGTTTTTGTTACATAAAGAGTTAAAGTGATGTCCTAGGTAGATTTTGATAAGAGATGAATAATATTTCTTATAGTGAGTTCTAATGTGTCTTGCTGCTAATTATATATCATTGTGTATGTCATTGTGACTTAGCAGTGTTGTCTTTGAGAAAGTCTTAGTAAAACGTGAGTTTAACCTTTTTTAAAAGTGAAGGTAATCTTTTGAAAGATTGATGTAATCTTTAAACATGTTTTTGTCTTAGGAAATTGTTGTTGGTATATTTCCATTTTGCATACTTTATTGTTATATGTCTGTGTTAACATGTTGCTCTAATTTTAAATTGCACAGTGTGTTACAACGTTTTGTGCTGGTGATTACTTAGCATTTTGTCAGTGCATACTTATTATTGAAATTTCAGTGATTACTTGTATTGACTTCCATTTATTAATGTTTTAGTGAACACTTGTGCTGGGTTTGATTAATCAGGTATATGTTTAAAACTTGAGTGATAGTTAATGGTTTGAATCTCACTTAACCAAATTGCTTTCTTAATAAATTAAAGTTTTGTGAATTAAACTTGATTAAGAAATACTTAAATCTTACACTGTTATCAATTAATAATAAATCTTTTTGAGATTGTGAACTCTGCATATAACTTTTGAACTTAGAAATAAATCTGTTTGTTTAAAGTTTTAAAAGCACAGCGTTTCATTTTGACCACCAGTAATTAGAGAAATTAATGAATGTGTACAAGGTAAGTGATATATCTGTTTGTTCACCTGAGACATATCTAGGTGAAATAGAGCCAGGGAAACAGTTATAGTGTTTGTTGAAGTGATGCCCATTTTCCACTAGTCTGTTTATAGCTTGTTAGTTGTTACCTCACCCATAACTTGATAAAGTTACATTGCTTTCTCAAGTGATAAGTAAGTTTTATGGGATCACTGTACCTTTAGAGTATTCAGTCTTAATATATTTGTTATGAGGTTTCAAGTATCTGGTCGAAGTGAGGTAACTTTTTGGTATTATTATTTGTGTAATAACCAAGTGCTTGATCACTTCGTGGCAATATATATATATATATATATATATATATATATATATATATATATATATATACACATATATATGTATATATATAATGGTATATGTCTATAATTTTCGATACAAAAGTACTCCCAAAAGACAATGTGTTAAAGATGGATTAATTTGCTCAGACATCTGACATGCAAAACTGCGCTAAATTGCCATTCTAATGATCTACAAGTAGATTAAATCTTGTATGCATTACATCGTAATGAAAAGATATCAACATTTTTCAAATGGCTCCAGTAGCTTACCAAGCGGTATTCTACTTTGCTCACAAAGTTTGCACATTCAGATAAAGCTGGCTTTGAGCTTTAAGCACGGACCGACCCTTGTCCTCGATCGGGCTCTGAGTTTGGTTGGGTATTGAAGGGGATAAAAGGCCTGATGTGGACCTTTAGGCTCTTCCCTACAAATAGCAATCTTCAATGGTCGATGTGTGACAGTTAGACTTAAGGCTAGGGTACTCTTTGTGGTGTCATGAAAATTGGACAGTTATGATTTATAGCAGCATGTTAGATAACAAAGTTATAAAAATAAACGGTTAAAATGACAAGAGGAGGTAGCCAAAAGCGCAGTTTAATAGATATAAAAATTTTGCATCATGCAGAACTAAAGAACCTCATTTACTCGATATCTGTATGATAGGTACAATGCAATCAAAAAATTATTTAGAATTTGCCGTCATTTGTGGCGGCATGGGTACAGTACTTTTCAAATGGTTCTTATCTTAATACATGAAACGGAATAAATGAATTAAAACAAAAAGCAATGAGTACATTTTAACATAGCGTTTGTAACAAAAAAGAGATGAAAATAGAAAGTAGACAAACAAATCGATCATGTGTTTCAGTGTACCAGCACCAGGAAACTCATAGCCCTTCGTTGGATGAGTCGGTAGAGCTTCGGACTGTCACTCGATGGCCGAAGTTCAATTCCCCCGACCGGCTGATGAAGAGTTAGAGGAATTTATTTCTGGTGATAGAAATTAATTTCTCGCTGTAATGTGGTTCGGATTCCACAATAAGCCCGCCTGCAAAATGTGCCTAAGTGTGACCAGCAGCCACAAGTAGCGGCGTAGAAATTGCAGTCATTGAATTAAGTCAAATGAGGTGAAAAGGGTAACGATGAACACCCCAACTGACGTGATGACTCGCAATGAACAGACACTGGGATGTGGCTCAGGGTTTATCACAATATATCATGATATTCGATCTTTTATTAGGGTCATAGGCATATCAGGAGTCATTTCTACCTTCTTCATAAGATCTGTTGCTTACAATAGCTCTGAATTCTAGTCATAGACGGCAGCAATTGTTAAATGAAAAAAGAAATGTATTGTAACCCAAGAAACAAAGAATAAACAGAAATGCGGCGAAAGAGCAGAATTGAGTTAGAGCTTCATTTTCTCACACGAATTCGAGACACGGCAGCACTTTTTCTATCTAATCATCGTTGCTGTCGAATTATTAATATATATATATATATATATATATATATATATATATATATATATATATATATATATATATATATATATATATATATATATATATATATATTAATACGTAAAATTTCGGTCCGAAGTTTAGTATTCTCGTGAAATCTAGTGGTGCTGTCGTCGTCGTGGTCCCAATATAATAAATGAAATATTTATCAACACCATCAGAGTGGAAGAACTTTTGTTTCTGTGGTTCTGTTCTCCTTCCTTTGAGAGAAGTGTGGAGGGGCGCACAGCACAATGCGAAAAAGAGCTCAGACTCTACAGTAGCGTCGCTGCTGATAACGGTTTCTCGACCTCAAAACATAAACTGAAGATTCTGTTGAAGGCGTTCCCTTGTCAGACTAATATTGGCAAGTCAAGATCACTTGCTTTGCAGAAATATAACAGCATAAGAAAATGTTAAAAATAAGAGAGCTCGTTTGATAAAACTTGTGACGCTCAACAGACTTCGACAGCAACATAAGTTTTCCACACCTAACTCAAAATTCCGATTGGCGTATATATCGCAGACCCCCACAGTTCGTTTCCTCGCTGACAGACAATGCTGATAGAAATGACAGGAAATGAACAGCTGACTGCTCCGGTTCACCATTCTGACCTCTGGATTAGTTTATTAATATAACTAAAGGTGAAGTGTCGGCCCTGTAGTCACTGGGTGAATATACCGTCGGTATTAGTATTCATAAATGAGCCTTTAATGCAAATGCGGTTTTATCTTTTATTTATGTATTTCTTACTAACAATTGTTGCTTATACCTCGGGAACAAGTCATGACAAAAGTTCATCCTAAAAATAAATTGTTAGCTCTCTTATTCTGATCTCGTTGGTTTTGTCTGTGTGAACCTGTTAGCTCTTTACAATTACTCTCTCTTCTATCTGTGTTTGTTTGTCCGTATACATACATACACACACACACATATACATATATATATATATATATATATATATATATATATATATATATATATATATATACATATATATATATATACACACACACACATACATACATGCATAATAGGAAACGTCTTTTCACATTCGATTTCTATAACAAAATACAATAACCCGCGTAAATACATCAAACCTTTTTTTTATTTGATTATCTTAAATGGCGGGCACTTGCCTTTAAGACTATAAGGCTGTACTTAGATTATACTTGTAGATCACGTCCAGTGAGATGTCGACGACGTGACAAAAAACAATAATGTCATGCAACAGTGGGATCTATGAAGAACTTGAAGTATGGCGTGCAAGTCCCACTGAGAGAGAATGGGAGAGTCTAGGGAAACAAACGGTTGTCAGCAACGCTCAGAAGTTGGTGAAACGTCTGTCAGGAATGAGAAGGAAAGCAACTCCTCTCGTAGCGGATGTTATGATGACCCTAAAAGCAGTTGATGGGGAAGTTAGGTATATGATAAGAATCTAGGTCCCACATGAGGGGTCCTGCCATCTGACTTCTAATCTCCTTCTAAGAATTTCGCTCTCAAATCGTCCAAATGTTTAAAAGTGGTTTCATACTAAGATTTCTGTCTGTATAGCAATACAAATCACAACTGACCAATGTATAATCGTGCTTTCGTATGCATTTCAGTCGGTTTGGAATTTCACCCTAAATTCAAGCTAAAGAAACTGTACAGGATATCATGGTTCCCAAATGTATGAAGTACTTGACCTCGATATTCGTTCATCATCTAGTATTATTTCATCACTCAGCGCTCACTGTGTCCTCACTATTTCACTTTCCCTTATATCAATTTGAAGTCTCGTCTCTCTAGAATAGATATATGATATATGTTACTGAGCAAGCTTTGTAAAGCTTGATGTGCTTGGTTCACTATGACAGCACCGTCTGCACGTTTTAAGTTTGTCAAGTTTCTTTCATCACTCTCATCTAAAGAAGAACTTGAAGTATGGCGTGCAAGTCCATCCACTTTTTCCATTATAAAATCTGCTTTCCATAGCAACGCTTTGTTTACAGCAGAGTCGCCTGACAAGAAACCTTCAACATGGCTGCGGTCCCGCACCCAGATATTCCTGAATACGGGCAGAAGTTGCAGTTTAGCTTAAAAGTACCGTATGGAAGTAACCGTGTGAAACTTAAAATGGACTTAAAATATGCACAGTTCAGTAGGCTAAAAGGATTCAAAGGATTTCTTTCTTTGGGAAAAACCGATTCACGACAATATTCTAAAACAGTGATTCTTAAACTGGGGGGCGCCAGAAGCTTCCAAGGGGGGCGCAAGCAGAGTTGCCAGATGGTGCCAATTATTTTTTTAATTTGTGATGTCACTTACAAAATTGCCAAAAACGTTATCGCTGCTTCCATATATTTTCTAATCATTATCTCAAAACATGCCAAAAATTCAAAACATAAGTAAATTTTAATTTCAAATCTTGTTTATGAATTGTCTTTTATTGTTATGATAGGTATAATAGCATACAAATAGACAACATATTGTTTATAGATTACGGTTGGCAAAAATTTCAAGGGTGGGGGGGCGTGGGGTCTATACATAATGCAGAGGGGGGCGCAAGGCAAAAAAGTTTAAGAACCACTGTTCTAAAAGATCTACTAGTGTGCAGACACCAGATTTATTCTGGATATTTTTTCTCCTATGGAATCCGATGAATCAGTTTGCCTTGGGAATGCAGAAGACCTAATACTGAAAGAAAGATATAACGTAAGTTTGCACTTATAAGGTACCCTGTTGCTCACAGCTACGAATACTTGCAAGATACTGCAAATACTAAGGTTTAGCAAAATTCTCAAGTATAAGTTCCCTTTTTACTAGCGTTCGCTGTTCTTTCCAAAATATATAATTATCATCATACATGTCATTTATTACTCTCGTTAATTTCATTAGAGGTTGCAATCATATTAATAGGGGAAGGAAAAATAAAGCAATGAAATAATCTTGGGATGCCAATTCATCTCGCTGATTCTGGCTCAGCTACAATCCTTTAGTCGTCTTCAGATTTTCTTTCGGACTGGACTTTATATGTATGTGTATATATATATATATATATATATATATATATATATATATATATATATATATATATATATATATATATACTGTATATATTTTATTTTTCATGTAAAAATGTAGGTTTAGAGGTATGTTCGTCGTATAAGACGACCCCCAATTTATTAAATTAAATAAATAACACTGTCAGCTGATGAAAATTAGTTGGTACATAAATAAAACGAATAGTTATTGGAATTATCGTACCAAAAATGTGTAAAATCAGTATCTTCAAGATTTTAAAATGTTTGGCAAAGTTCACCATTGTGAAAAAATAGTTTTTTATTCCCTTAGGAAAAAATATGCGGTAAACATTACGAAAAATGCTCAACGTATGTGACGTCACTATCGGCGGAGTAATACCCGTTGGAAGTACACTAGATCCGCATGAATGTATTCCTTTACAATTGGGAAGAAGCCCGATAATAAGGGTAACTGGGGAACTATCGATATCACAAAAATCTTTGGTTTGATCATAAAATACTATCAAGGAAATATTGGCCTTTAGTTGTGGATCTACGAGCACTGCTGTGTTTCGTAAACAAGAAACTACCCCGATTTACCTTTCGGTAACTTCAAATTATCTGTCAGTGTTAAAAGAGCACTGTATAATAAGTATCAATAACAAAATTGTCTAATATTTATTGCCTTATAATAATGGTACTCTGGATAAAGATATTAATACAGTGAGAGCTGGCTCACCCTAACGTCTAATTATGGTAATTACTTACGGTAATTATTGTAATTACAGTTGTTTTGTTTACAGTTTCGAAAGTTGTGTCGCTAGTGATTCATTTGAATTACCTACAGGTTTTACCGTTTTTACACTTGTTTTGTTTATACTCGGTGTATAAAGACGACACCCCATTTTGGGGGAGATTTTTTAAGGTTGAAAGGTCGCCTATACGCCGGCATATACTGTATATATGTATATATATATAAATTCTTATATATTTATATAAATGTATAATATATATATATATATATATATATATATATATATATATATATATATATATATATATATATATATATATATATTTTGCAGGGTTATAAACATGACACTGGAGATTCAAACCCACACCTTCCGTGAAACTGGGACGAGACATATTGTTACCTTTATCTTGAGAGAAAAAGTCATTGCACACATACTTACTACCAATCCGTCAGTATAGTACTCAGTTTCCAAATTTGCATCTTTGTTCATATACAAAGATTCAATAAACTGAACATTTTTCCAATATCTTCCTCATTAACTTTAGATTTATACTTAAAATTATGACATAAAACTTGAAAGTTGCATTCCATGCTATTTTTAAGGTACAGTTCCAATTGGCGGTATCCCCGCTGACTTCTATCACTCAGTCTTGCTACCGACGGTATATTGCTGAAAAAGATAAATTACATTTACGCTGCATGGTATCGACAAGTGGGAATAAACCTCGGCAAGTTTAGAAAATACCAAACGAAATTCCGAGAAAATAATCCCATTTGTCTAATATGGTATTTTCTGAGACAGGCAAAAGTATCACTGATCTGAATTGAAAAGGAAATGCAATAACGCCGAAACAGTCAGCCTCAATTGCACTTGCTAATTCTGATTAATGATGCTGCAGACATGGTCTTTAATTACTGGATTACGGTAGAGCCATTTTCATCAAATCCTTGCTATTTTTGGTTTAATCTTTTCCTAGCAATATTTTCCTTGGTTTTCTCGTTTTGTCCACCTTTTTTCCTTCCTGGTGTAAATTTTCTCTCATCATTTCCTTTTACGTCGTTCACTGGAATGTTGAGTTGTCAGAATTCCTTCTCTTAGTATTTTTGGTAGTTCGGATCTGAAGAGTTTTTTCTTTGTATGTGATTTCGTTAACAGATCTCCCGTATTAACTGATAAATTAAAGATGCCTGGGTCATCTACCTTGATATCTACCTTACTTCGTATACAGAGCTAATAGCAATAATATTGCAGATCATTCCACAAAAAATCAACCACATATTTTCTGTTCGTTAACCCGAATAATGCTGAAACATTTCCTTTAAGGTGAAGTACGTTTTCATAATCTGTTTCTTGATGTCTCCAACTACAGTGGATAGTTATCCTGTAGCTCTCATCAATAATGGAAACGAAAGCCGCTAGACTTCCCGGCAAGGCAGTTCCATACGGTGTCAAAAAATGCTACAATATCTTCTCATTCAGTCAGGTTCTGTCCTGTGATGTGAAACTCCAGAAAAGGACGACAGAAATGTAGAAACTCACAGCAAACCGGCCAAAGGAGAATTTAGAATGAATAGGATTCTGCTAATGTAGCAATAGAATTTATTTTTGTATGGACACTTTCAATGATTGTGAATACGGTAGGAAGTATTTTTAACTCTAAAACACTCTAAAGCCCTACTGATAAACCAACAATAACGAGAGGACTGAAGTAAACGGTCAACAGTAATTATAATTATATTATGTATTTGCAGAAATTTCTAGAAGTTTTCAGTGCTCTGATCGGACAACAACAGATTTGGTTTCAGTGGTCTGAATGGCTAAAATTAAACAGCTTTGCACCTGCACAGTAAAGTACTGAAGGGATGATAGGTGAGATGTGGACCTCTGGACTCTTTTTATCAAGAGAGATGGATTTCCTGGGTAACTCAATTTAAAAAGTACATCAAAGTTAATTAATTCCATAGATGAAACCTGATTCATAATCTGTCTGGATCCTACGTGAGGGTTATTGTGATTTTATTGCAATGAAAGTATTTCAAATGTTTCATTTGATTGTTGTATTGACAAATAAGTCAAATGTAAACGATTAAGGTTAGTTAATTAAACCACATATCTTTGCCAACAGGACTGAGAGAAAGAGCGGGCATTTAAGTGGATGCTGTCTCTGGGAACATTGGTAGTGAATTACGTCAGTTTCTTGCCACGCCATAAACACACATTGGCTCCTTATTACATACATGTAATAAACAGGTTGAAAAGAAATCAATGACTGTAAGCTGAGAATGAACATCGCAAATGCTGGATGATTGTACTATGAAGCACTGGTTAGGACTACTAATAAGTTGTGGACTTGTACTCAATCTGTTTGTGATATGTGTGCAATAAGCTGCCGTTTGTCCGTGACATCTTTTACAGCAGTGAAGATGCAGCCTAAGACATGATAATGTTTCCAGTATCTCGAGGTTGGCTTAGCTATGAATCTGGACTACAACATGACCCATAAAGATGGAAAAACAACTCAGCCAAGTCCTAGGCAGTGAAAAGCTTTCAGAATGCCAGCGTGATGTTGTTGTTTATGATTAAGCTGGCGTTATGCCAACACGGGCTCTTGCTCACAGAGCATCCCGCAAAGCGCCAGAACTGGAAGAGACCGCAAACTATGCCTTCTTTATAATTAGGACTGTTTTGACACATAACCTTCATAAATGATTCCTTATGTATTCGAAAGTGCACTAGAACATTTATTATCTTGAGCATGTTTTTTTTACAAACAGAGGCACTAGTTTTATAGACATTTCTTTATCCTTTAGTATTAGAAGGTTTTAATGTAAGTTTCTGAATTGCCAGTATCATAGCCAAAAGCTGGTAAGACATAGTTCTATTTACAAAGGCGCAGTTGTGGCAAGATTTATGTGGGCCAAAGAAGGGTAAACTTGAATGCCCATTTAAACTATCATAAGTCATTTCTTTGCATTTTGCTTCATGTTTGTAGTCCCATATCATTCTTAAAATACCTCTATGTGCATTTACTTATTATTTTTAACCCTTTGTAAACATTCTTTTAACCCAGTTACTTTCGTTTGTGACTTCATACCTTATGTCAATGATAAGTCGTCTCAAAGAGGTCTGTTGGAATACGAAGCTGGTTGGAGGAATTCTTCATTCTGTCTTTTATTTTCTTCGAGGTGAGTTGCATTTGCATCATAGAATGCCATGCTTATACATATATATATATATATATATATATATATATATATATATATATATATATATATATATATATATATATATATATATATATATATATATATATGTTTATACTTATGTATATGTATATAAATATATATACATACATATATATATATAAATATATATATATATACATATGTTAATAACCCTACACAAGGTCGATTAGGGTCATGATCTCTTAAGGCATCTGTTTTAAGAACAGCACCATATTAACTTACATCTCTAAGACTCTCTGGTAGTGGTGGCTCATCGGTGGGTTAGCACATTCCTTCTCCCTCGTGGACTCCTCCCCCTGTGTCTAGCCTCAGACAAAGGCCTACTGGAATTAAACACCAGGTACAAAACTAGACTTTATTTGCAAATTTAACGAAAATAATTCAGCAAAAGCTACGGACATACAAATGGAAATCATAACTAAAGGAAATTCTGATGCACAATCCATCGAATTAATGATTCTAGACCAACCAATACTAGTGACTAACACCTTGTTCATCAAATAAAATAAACAGGTCAAAAATAGGTCAAAGTCTAGTATATTCCCAATGAGTACATTCTCGATCTCTTACTCAATGAAACATCTGAAGAAGACAAGCAAAATCTTCTTTAGTTTCCCAAAACACAAAAAATACAAATATGGGAATTCCTCCCACGTTACTCAAAAAAAAAGATACATATTATAGAAATGGAGAAAGCAATCTACAATTTGGTAAATAAATATGATCCATACTTCGAAACCCAGTGTTCAAATCAGTCCTGGTGTTGAGCACAACACAAGTCTCGAACGATTCGAGTCTTTCAAAAGGTTCAATGTTGGTCTTCAAATGATTCCCTTTACCCAATCTAATTCCTTCACACCTCAGGACTCTGTCGAAAAGACATGCACAAACACACGTTCCTCACCAGAACCTGGACATTTCTGGCGAACGTACATACAGTGTCATCTCACATAATCCCACACCTCGAAAATTCTTACGCCATCTTTACTTAGAGAGGAAATGCATCAGATACTAGTTAAACATTCTTCTCCAAGATTTTGGGAAAGTTTTCCTCCCCACTTGTTAATTCAATATCCGTTGTGTATTGTAATTCATAATGTACTTGTGACCTGCATGCTTTTCAGATGCTTGGCTACCCAAAGAAGTGCTGCCCCCAGCACTAGGGAAATAGTACTTTCTAATTTCCAGATTCATGCACCAAGCAGACAGCTACACCCTTGGCAGGCTGACCTTCACGTGAGGGATTACTCACACACTGTTTTCGTGCAGAAACCACAATCCACTTTATGCAGAGCATGACAACAACGGCCCTGATCACCAATAAAATAGTGATGAGTAGGTATTGATTCAAGATGAGGAAAAGTCCGTCTTCCAGCATTGGAGGTAGAAGTGAGATCGTAGTGATCGCTTCCCTTAAAGGCTGCACCAAAACCACTTGATGATCCCCATAAAGATGCCGCATGAAGATACGACTAGTAGAGTTGAAGACACTCTTGCCCAGAACTCGGAACCTCAGCGCATCAACCAGCCTTCATCCCCGTAGAAGAAACATATCTGACGAATTATGGCACCGGATGGAGACTTCACAACTCTGGCAAAACACTGCATTGAGAGTCATTCGTAGAGGCCACCTTGTACTCATGTTGGAACGGTCGAAAGTCACAGTCAGAAGAAGTCTGGTTATGTACTAACGTCTTCTCACATCCTAACCCAAACCACGGTTAGCACGCTGTTGGCCCAGCGTTCGAGTCTCTGTCCGGCCAGTGAAGAATTAGAGGAATTTATTTCTGGTGATAGAAATTCATTTCTCGTCATAATGTGGTTTGGATTCCACAATAAGCTGTAGGTCCCGTTGCTAGGTAACCAATTGGTTCTTAGCCACGTAAAATAAATCTAATCCTTCGGGCCAGCCCTAGGAGAGCTGTTAATCAGCTCAGTGGTCTGGTTAAACTAAGATATACTTAACTTAACATCCCAACCAGTCAGCATTGATAAGTGTAAAGATACTATTGTCGCAAATATATCTATCATGAACTAACACACATCCTGACTTACAGTTGACAGCCGAGGATTGCAACTGGTCTCCAAAAGGTACACAGTCTCCTCACTATCCCATACTACTATTGAACCATTAAAACTACTAAGGAAAGGTCGTATGATAAAACTGTGAAGTGATTTCAAGTTACTAACTGGGATTTCCACAAGCAACCCCCTATCAGACACTTTCACTTTTAAAATCCCATAATAGCAGCACAAGTTCTCCCCAGTAAAAATTACCTGAGACCCATGAAGATATGCTGCATTCATTAAAGTCGATTCTAGAGGCCCGAGAGGAAGAATATCTCCAAAAATTCCCCTTAGAAGTGGCAACCACTGACTTAACCTGAGTTTGAATTTGCGATGACACGTATTTCGCTTCCTTCTCAATATTCAACAAGGTAGTTTGACAGGATGACAAAGCTACTGTAACATCTTAAACCTCCCCTCATTCTATCAACTTGTGACCAATAACTAGGGTGACCATTTATCTGAGGTGTGAAAGGGGGACACCCATATAAATTAACAAGTATGTATATGCTAAGCGTAAGCATAACCCTAATATATATATATATATATATATATATATATATATATATATATATATATATATATATATATATATATATGATTATTATCACTTTTGTACGTGATTCATTTATCACACATTACCACAGGTATGAAAAAATCAGACACCACAAACGTCCCCAAAAGATTTATGGTTGCTATTAATGAACTGAAAAAAGATAAAAATATACACATGACAAAAGCAGATAAATCAGGCGCCCTTGTAATTTTAAATAAAAGTGAATATATAGAAAAAATGCAAAATCTTTTAGGTGATGATAACACATATAAAGAATTAAATAAGAACCCGATAGACAATGTGAATAGTGGTTTCAATAAGAAAGTGAAAAACCTGTTAAAAGGTAACGAAAGCCTTATAAAGAAGTTGTGTGTGACCTCTCCATCGCTACCATACATGTATGGTACAATAAAAACTCACAAAGCAAACTTTCCTGCCAGGCCAATTATCAGTTCAGTTGGTTCCGCATCATACAAGCTAGCGAAGTACTTAGTAGATATTCTCAACCCATTAGTAGGTACCATCTCAAATGCAAATATCAAGAATAATGTGGACCTGATAAATAAACTAAATAGTGTAGAGATTAATAGTGAATCCAGGCTTGTAAGTTTTGATGTTGTATCACTATTCACAAAGGTGCCAATAGATGATCTGATGGCGTTTTTATCTGAATTGTTAGAGAACACACAGCTGGATATCCCATTTTCTAAAAGTACTTTAATTGAACTGATTAAATTATGTGTAAAAGATTGTAAATTTGAATTTAATGGTAAATTTTACTCACAAAATTTTGGTATGGCAATGGGAAACCCTCTATCCCCAGTGTTAAGTAACTTATATATGGAATTTTTTGAAAAGAAGATATTAAACAACATAATCCCACGTAATGTAACATGGTTTAGGTATGTTGACGACATAATTTGTGTATGGCCAGGGAACCAAGATGTAAAAAACTTTTTTGCTAAGTTAAATCAATTAGTACCATCAATTAAATTCACGATGGAAATGGAAAATGATGGGTGCTTACCGTTTCTGGATGTCCTCATACGAAGAAATAGTAGTGGGTTTAAATATAGTGTGTATAGAAAACCCACTAATATTTCTTCCTATGTGCATTTCTATTCTGGACAAAGCAATAAGGTTAAAAAGTCAGTGTTTTCATCTATGTTTTTAAGAGCATTACGGGTATGTAGCCCTGAATATATTGATGATGAAATAGATAAGATTAGGAATGCAGGCAAAAAATTGAAATATCCTGATAGTGTATTAAACAGTGCATTTGAAGCGGCAAAAAAGACTATGTATCAAAACCAGAAAGAACCTTACAACACAAAATATTTGCTTGTTCTGCCTTATAATAATAGTATGAAAGATATCCCTCATCTTCTTAAGAATTTTGGTGTTAATGTCGCATTTAAGAACAATACAACAATGAAAAATGTACTTATCAAGAACTCCCCAGACAATATTAAAGGGTGTGTATATAAAATTCCGTGTAAGTCTTGTGACAACTTTTATATTGGCCAAACCGGGAAAGCACTGGAAAAAAGAATTGAACAACATAAGAAATGTGTGAGATATGCACAAGGGAACAGTGGTATATTTGTACATGTTAGTGAGAACAATCACGCTATCAACTGGGAAGGGGCAAAAAGGATTGTATATTCTAATAATGCACTGGAAAGGAACATCATTGAATCTAGCTTCATAAAAGAAAGTTACAACCATAATATGAATATCAGTCAAGGGATGTATAAACTTGATCCTTTAATATCAAAAGAAATTTGTAAATTGTTTAAACTTTAAGGTAGGCAGTAGAGATGTATGAAAATAGGATTATCATATTTGTAAACACAGTACGAGCGTAGTAATGTTAATGAGTTTCCAAACTCCGCCTCCATGACACCTGTCAGGTGTGGATCTGAGGTGGGGTATGGTCTGTTTATCAGCAATGTCCCCTGAGAGTCTATTGTGATTTTTAGCCAAATGAGTTTGAAAGGCCACTCCTACCTCGACACCGGCCTGAGTGGGGATATGGAGCCTCTAACGGTTGTGTATGTTCGTCAGTACTGTTCTTGTAGTATATATATTTGTGACTTCTCACACTCTGTATCAGTCCTTCGTCAATGGCTTGGAAATAAAGTCGAAACCGGTCAGGACCTACACCCCGTTTCTTATTTTTCACCTGTGGTAATGTGTGATATATATATTATATATATATATATATATATATATATATATATATATATATATATATATAATACATATATATATATACATATATATATATATATATATATATATATATATATATACATATATATATATATATATATATATATATATAGAGAGAGAGAGAGAGAGAGAGAGAGAGAGAGAGAGAGAGAGAGAGAGAGAGAGAGAGAATTGTCAGCTGCTTGGTCTTTTCATTCTGGCATATGAGATTTATTCTTCAAAAAAGTATATATTTAGATATACATGCAAACATTTGAATAAACGAAAGAGTATTATTCAGACAGCATTTATTCAGAGCAAGTGTTACTTTCAATAATGAAATATATGCTCCGATGCAGCTTTCATACAGTTATTCAGTATATATATGAGCGGCGCACTCAACACCAATTAATATTCTTCCTAGATTTTGTTGCACCCGGTAAAACACATTATTTTGGCTTCCCTTGATGATCCACCAAAGTTGCAGTTTGTGTTGTCAGCACACAATGCCAACAATTTACAAGACAATTCATTAGAGCTGAGAGTTTCTTGTACATAGTCTGAAAGTATTTCACTCGTTTCTCCACCTAGATTTTTAACTTCCAAAATTTCAACCATGACACCATGGCAGGGCCTAAAGTATCCAACCAGTAAGGGACACAATTTAGTATTAGCATGATTAGAGCAGTCACAATATAAAGTCACACAATTTTTCTGAGACAAATCTTCTTTTGAGGATTCTAAGGCGTCAGGCAGGAAAACATTGTTCAAAATTGACTCCGTTTTGGTGCGAGCGCATGCAAACGAATTGTCAAAACACTTTTTAATAAGTCTGAAGTGCAATCTACAGAACGGAATGAAAAATTGTGTCGCATTGCATGATAAGCCCAAGTTCCTTCTGCTGCTGCCAAATTCTTTTCTTTTTCTCCAAATCCTTCCTTCTGTAGGAATGTGGTCATTGACTTGCTTGAAGAGGAGGAGGCATCAGCACGCTTGCGCCTACTAGTCTTTAAACGACGTTCAATATCATATTTTCCACCATTTGTCATCGAAAAGTACGACGTGCACTTTAAACGCTTGACATCACTTCCACTATTTGCTTTTTTTATGAAAGGATATTCACTTTCTATTTCTTTTGAAAGTACACTTCCTTCTGGATGCCACGATGTCGTCCTCTTTGGAGTGCTACTTGATTATTAATCGACTACCAACACGTAGCAGTTGGACTTAGCCGTACATGGACGAGTGCAAGAGAAGTATGGAACACAATTCATAAATTCTAAGACCTACTGTAGCTATGCTGCAGCAAGAGCCTTAGAGGTTTCAAGAAAAAATATCTTAACTCTTATCTTTGAACAATCAGCAATTTATTACTATTTGTGTATGCAATGGGGGACAGAAGGCAGGCACATTCCGTAAAGGGGGACATTAGTACGTCCCCCGAAGGTAGTGATTTTTAGGGGGACAGAGATTCGAATTGGGGGACTGTCCCCCGCAAAGGGGGACGTCTGGTCACCCTACCAATAACCCATTTAAAGAAGCCCATAAAGTCCCAAAACCTTACTGTAATTACTCATAACTATCTTGTAAAGTCATCAAAGTTTTACCCTGGTTAGCAAATACTGCTCAGTTCTCAGCAAATTAGCAATTGACATACTAGCAATCGCTCCTATAATCATACCAACTACAATTACCAATAGCGCAGCCCTCTTGCTTCTTTTAGAAGAGAACTGAAAAATTGAAACACCTAAATTTGGAAGCCATATTAAAGTCTTCCTAAGCCTATCCTGAACCCTAACTGATTTGCCCAAACTCGTAACAGATCAGACAGATTCTGTCTGATATACAATTTACCCCCAAAAAAAACCTAAACAACAGAACTTTATTCTGAAACTCTATACTCAAAAATATTGCGTCAGACAACTACTACACATCATAATATTCTATCTGGTCTTCCTAACTAACAAATTACCCTCTAATTCAAGCCCCCCCAAAAGGCAGCTTATAACCCTTCCTAACCAGTCAACAAAGTTGATTTCATAAGTACCCTTCTGATAATTGCGAACTGAATCATTACAGTTTAGCAATTCCACACAAGTATCTCCTGAACTTGATACCTTGTTTATAGTACCCGTACATACTACCCCCTTCAGCTTTTTCCTATGCTCATCCACACACACCTGTCTGGATTTGTGCAATCCTTTCACTCGAACTTTCACCATAGCAACCATACCAGGACCAAGAACCACATCTTCCAACAAAACCCCCTTATAACACTTCTTACCCACCGACACATGTTCAGCATCCACCCACAAATTCTAATGCATCCGCGATCCATTATCATCAACCATTACACTCACATCCGTCCCCTCATAAGGCACAAACACAACAGTTATACCACATACCCCTGTATGAACAGAGATTTTTCGTCTCCAACATGCTGAATGACCCAGTAACAAAGTATTCCCCAAAGCAGCCCCTTGTATAACCAAAAGTGGTTCTGTAAATTCTACCCCAAGAGATAAATCCACATCTACGTATCCCAAAGTCCGTAACCTATTTGCTTGAACATCATATACTGTCTCTTTAGCAGGTCTCAAAGAACGATTGGAAAACACTGATCTGAAAAACTCATAATTCATCAAATTAATAGAGGTGCCTGTATCTATAAAAACCCTTACATTTATCCCATGCACTGACCCTTTTACCATTGGCTTTGACCCTGAGGGTTCCCCCAGAAGTCCTGTATCGCAAGAAACACCCATCCAGTTTTCCTTTGCAACTAATCAGTCTTTAGACAATGCTCTCCAATCATTAGATCCTCTCGAAAAATCCACTTGAAGAACTTTCTTACCTGAGCTACCAAAATTCTGAAATGTAGGCCTACCATTTTACTGTCTCAGAGACGGACAAGACCACCAAGGATGACCATAACTCCTACAACTGCCACAATATTTAACACAGCAAAATCTCTAAATGTGTTCCTGCATATTACAATTAAAACAATGAACCCATGGAGCCCGAGAACTCAGCCCAACCATAGACCTTGACTATTCCGAACTTTAACAAAACCCCTCAAACCGCGGACTGAGTCCCCGCGCCCTACACAACCACAGGCTGACCTAAGGAATCTCTGATCACTATTTCCTCTCACCATTTTCGCAGCTTCCCTCTTCATAATCAAATCCGTTAACTTATTCTTGGCTGATCACAAATGCAAAATTTCCCAAGTCCTGCGAAAGGGCACCCCTTACAGAAGAAACACAAGAAAAAACAATTTTCCCTGAAAGAGTTCCCACACAGTAAGAAACCCAGAATGTTAATTCCCTTTACTCTAACAATTAATCCCCAAAATAAAAAAAAAAGTACTAATTAGGCCCACAATTAAATCCAAAATTAATTAAACCCACAATTAAATCCAAAATCCATGGGGGGAAAAAACAGGCAGACCAAGCACACAGCTGACCGCAAAGTAGGTCAAGATGAACTTCGCGTCTTCAAGGCCAAACAAAAAAACACTCAGTCCCCCCTCAAGTAAAGAGAATGGGAGTCTACCTCACTCACATAAAGAAAACGGGACTCAAGCAAACAGACGAGAGAGAGAGAGAGAGAGAGAGAGAGAGAGAGAGGAAAAGAATTTGTTCCCCTCCCCTCAGCGTAATACCTCACCCCCTATCCCCCCATCCAATGATTTGCTGAAGCACACAGAAAAAAACACAGAGTGCAAAACTTCGGAGATGCGTCCACCTCTCCCTTCGTCAAGGCAAAGATCGTTGAGCAAGCTTACAGCATCAGCTTCTCCCTTTACATACATGCATGTATGTACCCAAAATAAAACACGTACATATGTAACTATAAAAAAAAATTAAAAATCTAAGAAGTTATACACACTTGCATAACAAATGACAAATAAAGTATTACCCAATTATCAAAGTCCCCAGAGATAATACAGTAATAAAATACTCCCTTTATTAAACCCTAAATGCTGATGCGAACTGCTGATTGCTATGTAAAAAAAACAAAACCCATAAGGCACGTCCAAAATTCAAATGCGCTGCATATAGGATAGTGAAGAAGACAAGAAACTCCACCTAAACTAATGACATCGCTGACATGTCACTCAGGGGGTGATGTCACTACAGCCACCGCCCAAATATTAGTTGCAGTGCAATGAAAAGCAATCCAATCTGACACTAAAATTAACAATAAAAAATTATAGGCCTAACACTTACGTAAACCTCTGCTTGATGGTGCGAGAATCCTTCCACCAAAGAAACAGAGAGAGAGAGAGAGAAAAACAGACAACATTAGTCTTCTGTATCTGTCTTGAGAAACTGGATGATGAAGATTTGACATTCGATTGCTGAGGGGTATTACCTGGCTTTGTACTGGCATTGCCACTAGAAGGATTCCCAGTAGTAATGTTCCTGAAATTTGGATGAGACCTAAAATCTGTGCATTGTTGGTTCTGGTACTTGATGTTATAATTCCTTTTGCTATTTATTATGTTGCAATCTTCACTCAGTATAGCAGCTTTGTCAAGTTTCTTAACCTCTCTCTCTCTTAAACAGGCTCTTATGTGTTCAGGAATTCCTCTAAGATATTGCTCTAGGACTACTAACTCCTCAAGTTCATCCATAGATTTAACTTTAGCAGCCTCCAACCATCATTTGAAACATCTTACTTTATAGACATAATCCAAGAAAGTCAACTTGTCATTCTTTCTCAAAGATCTGAATCTTTCATTGTAATATTCATGGGTCATCTGGTAAACTTGTAGTACATTGTGTTTCAGTTCCTTGTAATCTTTACACTGATCAACTGATAAGGTTAAATAGGTACTTCTTCCTTTACCAATGAGAACACTCTGTATCAAGACTGACCATTTATCTTCTGGCCATCCCATACCTGAAGCCACTTTTTCAAAGTGATCAAAAAACTCATCTGGAGCTTCTTCCGTAAACTTTGGAATTAAATTCTGCACACTTACTACATCAAATACAGGGTCTGAATTACCTTGGGTAAGGTTAGACGGTGTTACAGATAACTTGGAGTGAGCTTCTAATAATTTCTATTAATTGTTGCTAGGGGACAAAATGTGCGATCACATACTACGTTGCTATTAAAACGTATTACCAATTTTAAATTACGCTGTTAAGTTATCCACATCACTAACTCTTTTGAGATCTGACATTACACTACATATGATACTTCAACAATTATCATTACACATAATACATTATAACCAAAACAGTAAATATATCAAAATCATAGAATGATATACACATTACAAGGCAATATCATGAATATATATATATATATATATATATATATATATATATATATATATATATATATATGTATATTTACACATACATTTATAATACATATATATGCATATTTATACATATATATACATATTTATATATAAATATATGTGTGTGTGTGTGTGTGAGCTGTGCCCAACAGCTGCCCACAAACATACGTGATGCCAGTTTTCCTAGAATACTTATTAACATAAACTAGGCTTAAGAATAGGAGATTCTGACATACTGATAATTTTAGCGTTACATGTCTTTCCAGCATGCAATTTTTTGACAGTTCTGTATAATGTACAAGTCCTATGTTAGAGTATATTTACTTTTGGGAATAATTGTATATAGTTTTGCCCTGATAACAGTAAAAATATAAGTACGTTTGACTGATTGATGGTAAAATTTTGGTTTCTTTCATAAATCGTGAAATCTCTGTAGATTTCATTTTAAGTAGATTTATACGATTAACAGCCAATCTTTTCCTGAAGTCTGCCTGATCATGAGCACGATTCTGTTACGTTAGTTCCGTTAAGTACTATGCATTTTCTTTTTATATGTTCTGGTGACATTTTCAGTGGGTTCCTTGATTATTGTGCCCATTATATTTAGTCTAAGAGGATAATATTAAACGAAAGTGGGCCTAATTTCCAAGGCAGTGTCGCAAATTACTCTCAAATGCCAAACTTGACAAGAGAGTTCACGGCAAGTGTGCCATTTGGGAATGTGCCAGACATGTGTTACACGTGCAGAACATGGCCTTATTTTTGTTTACCATTACTCGGATACGTAGTGAGTTTTATTGAAGAACATTCTCCGTTAGAGAAAGAATTCCATGTAATTATTAGAATAAAGCCAACATTAGCTTTTTTATCACACCCTTCTCATGCAATAATTGCACTCGATAATAAAATCTACAGCATATTTCAAAATATTTTTTAATTAGCCCGAAACCTACCAATCTCAAAGACTCTCTATAATATATGACTCTAGAATAATTGAAATTTTAAAATGTAGAAACGGCTAATTCTAGTGGTATTTTTCCTCAAATAATTTCCATATTAAGCATTTTATTTTCGAAACTCAGTGAATTATCATTTTATCCTAATTCTGTTTGATGAAAAGTAGCCACATTTTTTCGTAAGTGTCAAAATGAAGAGATTATTTTTAATTCTTTTTTTAACATCTGGGATCATGACGTCACATCAAATGATGGAAATGTCCGATTGTTTCACTCTCGCCATCTGATCGGGCGGGGACTCCGCTTCTGAAGAATGCAAAACCCCAATTCAGTTCTGGTTAGAGACACGATGAACCAAACGCATTCTATTCAGTACATGGAGACACAATCAGATGTAATGTCGACGCCTGGATCACGTGACTAAATGTATTACGAGAGCCAGCATGATACAATGAAATGCATTCGTACCTTCAGTATCACATATATCTAATATGCACATCGGGGTACAATGCCCAATTGTATCATGTAAACTATCCGGCAACATATACTGTATGTTAAATGGAAACAAAAAGCTTGATAATAGTCTGCTTTCTTATTTCGTTACTTCTTGCATACACACACACACTATATGTATATATATATATATATATATATATATATATATATATATATATATATATATATATATATATATATATATATATATATATATATATATATTCTATTATATAAAAGTGAATGCTTGTATATTTGTTTGGGTACTATAGAAATCTGAAATGCTTGACAGTCCCAGAGAAAATTTTGCACACAGCCTCTATGTCACCCCAGAAAGCTTTATAACTCAAAATCAAACTCCTACCCTGTGACAGACACACAAACACAGACATAAATGAAATTCTCGTTTTTCGTCACCTTTTCCTTCATTGCTTTATGGATCATCTCTCATTTTTCGCCTGACACTCCGCCTTTTCTTCCAGGCGCTGTCAGACGTATGATTAACCTATAACAATAAATCCAAATCCCCCCCTACATGAAAGGAATCGTTGCCAGTGTAAACCTAACCGTTATTATTTTTTAAATAAAAACTGTATTATTCCATAAATGTATTGTTACAAAGTCTTAAATTTAATATACAATATTTTATAATAGATTTGGCATAACAAAATGCATTAAAAGTGTAAATTGTTAGCGATTTTTCTTCATACAAGCGTTGCTAGTTTGAGTTGTTTGGTGGAAAGGGCGTCGAGAATAGTTACACCTGCTGATATGTCTTTAATCAGTTGTAGTTGTTTTTCCGTTATTGCTGTGAAATCATACTGTTAGATTCAGATCTGACTGAAAAGGAGAGAGAGAGAGAGAGCAATGACAAGACGTAATAAATTCTTCCCCATCCACGCATGCATAGATCGTTGAAAAAAAAATTACCGCTATGCATGTCCATATGACATCTATAACCACAGCCAATTCGTACCCTTTGTGATGACAATAATGTATTAAACAAAATCATTTCCTTCGTGGAGGAATGTACGGCAATCGGTCATTTATTGTTTTGAATAAATACACGTCGATAAAGGATAGAAATAAATATATATCATTCTAATATATGACCATAAACTATCATTTTACTGTATATGATTAAATCAGCAAGGGGTACAAATTGACGGGTTGTTGTAGTTGCCAGGTGTCACTATATGATGGTGGATAAGCAGCTCAAGGATGCTGAATTCTATGATGCTGAATGTGAGAGAGAGGGAGAGAGAGAGAGAGAGGGGTGTTAGGCCTTACCGTGTTTGTTATCAATCTAACTATCATTAATTAAACGGTGACGAGGGCTTATGACGACATCATCTCCACAACTTAAGAGTGAGAGAGACATCTCTTTCAGTTTAGGCATAGGGGAGACAGAGAAACAAAAGAGAGAGACACACACACAGGGAGAGAGAAAACTAAGTAGATGAGATATACGAATCTCCGAAAGAGTTATATTTTTTTTCCTTCAACTTCAGACAGCGAAGGTTAATTTTCATCGATTTTAAAGGACTTTTGGTGGATCAGGTGAATTAAGTGTTGATGCTGTTTGCTACTGAATACTTTACAGTATTAGGTTTGGACAAATGAAACAAAGAGTATATATATATATATATATATATATATATATATATATATATATATATATATATATATATATATATATATATATATATATATATATATATAAATATAATACTTTACACGATAAAACAATTTCAAGGAGGTACAGGAACATTTTTCTGAGTACTTCAGAGTTTTCCTGGGCAGCACCAGGTTGGTCAGTTAATATATATATATATATATATATATATATATATATAGAGAGAGAGAGAGAGAGAGAGAGAGAGAGAGAGAGAGAGAGAGAGAGAGAGAGAGAGTGAGTTGAGTATTCTGTTGTGCATATGTAAGTCAGCATCATAACGCTTGTTGTTGTCATGTTGTTGCCCCGAAACTGCAATATTATTGTGCTGGATTACTGAATGTTTGACTTCCCGAGACGCACACATATATATATATATACAGTATATATAATATATATATATACATATATATTATATATATACATATATATGTATATATATATAATTATATATATATATATATATAAATATATTGTATATATATATGTATATATACAGTATGTTGATATTTGCTTGCATAATAATGGGAAAACTGTTAGTTTCTCCATTAATCAGGATCTTGAGTTCAATTTGACGAACCTTCGCAGGAGATAGGCGTACAAAAAATGACACATGTTTTACGAAAAAAAAGCGTGGAGAATTTAAATTTATAGATAATTTTGTGAAATTAAAATTTTCTATCTTTTGCATAGTGTAATCAAAGCAATTTTCGATTACAAGCAGATGATGATAATGTTAATCTCCAAACGTGACTTTTACAACCAGACTCCAGAGTATGTGAAGAAAGATGCTCGCTTCCTTATGTAAAATATCGTTTGCATAGTCTTGGCCTTTCCTAGACAGTATTCACAGTAATCTGAATGTCCAAATTTCATTCTTAATTATCGATTTGCCGTAACAGAACCTCATCCCACTTTTGTAGCGAAGACAGGATCCAGTTTGTAGCGAAGACAGAATCCAGTAAAAGGAGTCAAAATGTAGAATGTAAGCAAGTGATAACGCCGGAATATGCCCTAACGAATAGGGCTCTACCCTACTAACCAAAATAGGGGCAAATGTGAAATGACATAACGAGTACTGTCACTACCATATGCTTTATTTTATGAACACAATTGCTTTCTGATTTAGTGTAACATGAGCCTGAGCCTAAGAAACAAGGATGAGGTTCCAATTCAACAATGACCTGAATTTGAAAACGTGTCATTAGGAAGGCAGATTTCTAGTGGTGAGAAATTTGATGAAAAGTAGGTTATAGGTTTGTTTAGATCTGTTTACCTGGCAAGACTATACATATTGTACAAATATAAGATATTTGATATTTCAAACAAGGTCTTTCGACTTACGCCCTAATATCGTACGGCTATACGTGGGCCTCTAAATAATATCTTGTATTATATTTCTCTAACTTGAGCGTCATATTTTATCTTTCATATTTTTCTCCAGGAGCGTGTAAAGAACGTAAATATTAATCAAATTCCGATTCCATTTTTTTGTTTGGTGTAGCCTAAGTTGGCAGAAATTGCTCACAGGGTTGCCCAAGACCTAGTAACTGCAGGTGGTTTTGTGTGATTGTACTCAATATGGGTCTTTGACATTATTTTGTTTTCTCTTTGAGATGCTTCTCTTCTAGAACCACCAGTGGTGGACGAGGTGGTGGTGTGTCACTTGCCTAACTCTTACAGAATGTGTATTTACCTACATGAAAAATTAATGCATATAACACTACGTGGTGTCTGATACATCCAACTGTTTGGCTATAGTTTTTGCAAATGAGAATGTCTCATTTTAATGTTATTTACCAGATTTTATTTTCAGAAAACACATCCACCTATTTACTTAGGTCTGAAAGGATCAGAGTTATACAGGAAGTTGGCCTAGTGCCCGGACCAATGGACACCATTCACTGACAACCTGGCACCGACTGAGTTGCTTCTTTCATTTTTTGCCGTGTTTTTTCCTTTCTCTCTCTCTCTCTCTCTCTCTGCAAGGGGGCTACGACGCTCATCACTTCAAAACACGTGAGGTGTACCTCACCATTTTAAGCGCACTAATGCCAGGGAAGATTTAGGAGGACGTGAAGTTACCCAAAAAGACACAAAATACTGTATTTCGTTCATTTATTAAAAGGCGGAGGGTTTATGATACACTTATCAAGATGCTATGACACGGGCGATGTACGGTTCGGGAGAGAACTACTCCTTAGGAAACGTGCCAAAGAACCCTGGTTTTATCTAGCAAGCACACCTTGCTTTCAGATTAACATAGAAAAAGGTTGGGGGGGTGGCGGACTAGGCTGGTATTACTCATTACTTCGACTTTCATGCTCTGTATATATATATATATATATATATATATATATATATATATATATATATATATATATATATATATATATATATATATGTAATATGTATGTATATATATATATATATATATATATATATATATATATATATATATATATATATATATATATATATATATATGCAATTCAGTTTCGTTTGCTATTAATTTTGTTTGATCAACATTCTTGTGCAGTCCATAAATGTTTATTTGTAATTTTTGTTCCTGGTGTATATTAATATTTAGCTACTTAGTAATATATATATGAACCCACATTTGATTTCCCAATTTTAGTTGCATATTTTCTATGCATGTCTGTTTGCCCCTCCATACAATTATTCTGGCCACATACAGTATCTACAAGTCTATCATCAAAAATACTGCCGCATCATCATAAATATCATTATCTATTAATCTATCTACCTGGCGTTACAAATAACAAGGATGAACCCAACGTGCTGAAATCTACGAGCAGTTTCTTTTCTCTCCTGCACGGTCGACCCAAGAGTAACAACACTGAGCTTCTCTTTCCTAGCTCCTTGTATGCGCTGCACCACTCTCCGGTGCTTGCGAGTTCTTCATTCTGACACCTTTTCAGGCTAATCAGCATTTTCGGTCTGCCTGTCCTTCATGGTGCATATCATATGGCTCGCAGTTAATGGGTGCTAAAGCCATTCTATTCCAGCACCTCTTCTACACCTTTTCGAAGACTCTCAGAACTGCCTGAAACCGCTCTCTCCACAAGACCTGCTTCACATCTCTGTTTTCACCATTTCACTCCCTGACTCAATTATAGCGCAGCTCAGCGGCTTCGACCTTTTTCCTCTCTTATATTTAACTAACTTCTCAGCATTCATGGAGCTGGTGACTCCACTTTTCCCAACAATGGAAACTGTAATTTAGATCTCCTGCAAATCCATCCCTTGGAAGTTTTATTTCAAAGGGGAACGACCTCTCCCCTTTGCTTTTTCCTCTGGAGTTAGTGAGGCCTATTTGTGTGCAGAGCATCAATACCAACCTTCTGCAGTGATAACGTGATGTCACTTTGCCCACTCCCAGAGATTCTCATCATCTTGATTTAAAGCAAAGCTGTAATCGATATTGATGCCTTAAATTGCAACCTAGGATGTAATGATGCATTTAAAAATGCTGTGCTCATAGACTTGATTTTACTTACTTTTTCTTCCGCCTATATACATATGAATATTATATTATTATTACTTCGTGACGTACATGTTGTAATTAAATTTGTTTTTATTTTCATTAAACTGACCTTCTTTTGGCTTTTTATTTCCTTTATTCTGGTAAGGAAAATTCATTTGATGAAAGTAAATCTTGCAGAGCAAGTTAAAGGCAAGTGAGTTGAGTCAAAATTAATTTGGGGCTTCAGATATAGAGGAGAAGGAGGAATAAAATAAGAAGAATGAAGGTACCGATACTGCTGAGTAGTTCAAATGGTTAAAAGGATGCTTGTAAGAAAAGAGAGGAAAATTAAATTGGTGCGTGTAAGAATAGTGAAATGAGAAGTTTAAGAGGGAAGATCATTGTTTCATATAGGTGCAAGACGGCAAGAATAATGGGCAGAGCTCTCCAGGATTACAGAAGAGAGAGAGAGAGAGAGAGAGAGAGAGAGAGAGAGAGAGAGAGAGAGAGAGAGAGAGAGAGAGAGAGAGAGAATGGCACACAAAGAGATGGGATCTAATGAAAGGTTCGGCGTCGATGCTAAAGGTTATGATAATCAAAACAGTGGATTCAATGCGGTTCCTAGTTCCTGATTGGTGTTCTGGTTTAAAGAAATAAGATAGTGCTTTGAAGGGCAGGAGAAGGATTTACAATCGAATTGAAAAAAAGCAAACAAAAAAAAAAGCCATAAATTCCTTAAGTGACTGATCTGGAATACAGTTTTAGCTTGATACCCTGCCAGTCCTCAGAGACACAAAATCTGTCTACTTGAGAGGGAAAATAAGAATCCAGAGATCATACACTAGGAGAACAGATTGATAGGTCTATCGAAACAGGAGACAGGAGGAAAGTTAGATTTGCAGAACTTTGATCAAAGGGTTAGAAATTTTTCTTATCCTTTGATCAAAAGGATCAGAAATTTTTTTTTATCCTTTGATCAAAAGGTCTGCAAATCTAACACTCCTCCTGTTTCGATGGACCTATCAATCTGTTCTAGTGAACAGGCTGTATATGATCTTTGGATCCTTATTTTCCCTCTAAAGTAGGCAGGGCATCAAGCTGAAACTGTATCCCAGATAAGTTTCCTAAGGAATTTTTTTTTTGTCTGCTTTTTTCAATTCGATTGTAAATCTATGAGTAGAGTCTAAATTGACGTGCCCAGATATGGGTCTCAGGTCTACAAGAACAGTATTCCAGCACTAAACCATTTGAGCATCAAAAAGGATAGAATTTCATTTTGGCTTTTATATCTTTATACCTATGGAAATCAAAGAACGCGGAAGCGTCATGAGCCTTCCCTCACCTACGTTACACAGTGGAAATATTTTTTAATGGTTGAAATGAAGAAATACTGCCACCAAGGCTACCAGAACTTACACCAATGTGTAATTCTTAGCCTACCACGGCCATTATTTTTTTAGATTCATTCTTTGTTCTGGAAATCTAATAATGTACATGAAAGAAATAGAAGAGGGAATTCTCAGTTAAACTGACTGCGTGGAATGTCCGCAAGAAATTAAATCTAGTACTTCTCGATGGCTGAATTGTTTAGTGCTAGAATTATTATTATCATTATTCATAACATGGTAACATAATTAACGAAGAAAATAAAGTCCACAATGTGGACTTATAACGTAATACACCGGTCAAAATTTAAAATGATACAGCTGAAAGCTTTCTACACCCTGATCAAAAGTTCTCTTAGAGCAGATTTCACTAACAGTTCCCTGGTACCGCCACAGCTTTCACTCTTTTAAAATGATCTTACTCTGTGCATAGTATGCAAAATCATTAAACTTATCAGTTTCAAGCAAAAAAATTTTCATTTACACTCAACATTCCAATCACCACTTTATCTCCACAAATAAGTTTTCTCATCCTCCTTTACGTATAGAATTTTTCCCAAGAGACACTGAACATATGTTCTCCAAATCTGTTTTGTACGCCCAGCTGCCTTTCTTGCTTCAACAGGTCGGTGACTCGCCTCTTCTCCTGTCCTGCCTTCATCAGCTACGTTTACTCGCAGTTGCTGTATGAATCAACTGCTTCCTTTACCTCACAGTCCATAATGACATTCATTGTTCCACTTTAGTGATTTTCATTTACCTGCATTGACATAGGTCATCCATATTCACTTTTAACCTTCTCCGCAGTGATTTTCATCTACCTGCATTGACATAGGTCATCCATATTCACTTTTAACCTTCTCCGCAGTGATTTTCATCTACCTGCATTGACATTGGTCATCCATATTCACTTTTAACCTTCTCTGCAGTGATTTTCATCTACCTGCATTGACATTGGTCATCAATATTCACTTTTAACCTTCTCCGCAGTGATTTTCATCTACCTGCATTGACATAGGTCATCCATATTCACTTTTAACCTTCTCCGCAGTGATTTTCATCTACCTGCATTGACATTGGTCATCCATATTCAATTTTAACCTTCTCCGCTTATAGACACCTATAAATAGATTTCTGACACACACATCGAAATAAATTTATAAAAATTACAGGGTTTCTTTATTCTGCATGTAAGTGCATGTTAATCCAGGTTCACTGAACTCTATGCATCAGTTACATTCCCAGTTTTGAATTCAATATTATTTAATTTCGTCTTGCATTAGTTATTTAGAAATGAACGATGAAGGGATATTGGCGGAGCTCCATGGTACTTTTTTTTCTTTTTTTACTGTCGCGCTCATTTTTATATAGCTAGCCATACACTTCTTTAGATTTTTATATAGCTAGCCATACACTTCTTTAGAGTGAATGTCAGATCACACTCGACTTTTTTTACCCGATTCTTATATTCCCGTGAGGCTAATCATGCATCTTTACATATTTAAGAGGTAAAAGTCGTAAATTAAGAATACTGCACTGCTAGTCAACGACATTCCAGGGGCGAGGTTACTGTGACGTGATCGGCCGTTTTTTTTTTTTTTTCTTTCACGAAAACAAATTTTGTACATTTTGGCTGGTCAACTTTTGCCGTGAATATTTGATAAAACGAAAAATGACATCTTTGATGCTAAACGACGGTGCCTCAAATGCACTACGTGGGAACATTTATCTAAGCTGCTTCCCAATACTTTTTGTTTAGGTTGAATGATTTCTATTTTGGACACGTACTCTTCAATTAATGTCGGATCTTTATGCCGTGCTGCTTGAGGAGGCAATGCCCTCTTGATATGGCCTCTTGGTTCTTGCCGAGTCGGATTAGATATTTTTACTCTGGCTTGCTATTATCATTCTTTTGGCTCGTTTGCATGTTGTTTGTTTGTTTGTTCTCATTGGAAGAAACTTGCGTACTTAAGATCGTATAATTTCATTTGCTTAGCATCAATACCTGTTGTAAATCTGATAGATATGTTTAGTGATTATAAGTGATTATGTTTGCTGTTTTGACATGCAATGCTCTCGTGAAAAATATCTCCTGATATACATACTTCTGTGTTAAAAGAAAAAACACATTTGATGATAAAATGTTTCGTGCGCTGGTTTGTAAGTAAATGACGTTATAACATTTTCTACGCCTGGTTCAGATCGCTCAAGAGGAATCACTCACTGGGTCAGCAAACAAACAAGCAGAAGCGAGGCTGACCATCTAATAAGCTAATTGAAAGGGGGAAAGTACTCGTAGCATCCGATTGTAATACTGGCGTAAGTTATGGCGTCACGGGAGATGCACGTGATATGAGAATTAGCGAATACCACAGGAAAATAACAGGCAGAAGTTCAACACCAAGCACTTTCACGTTTATTCGCGCATCGTAGGGGCACAAATGAGACTCGGTTTAAAACAAAGGTAAAGAGCAAACAACGCGAAACAAGAACCACCAGATAGATGGTTGATTGCCAAAGGGCAGGAACGAAAGAAATCATCCGGAAACTGAAACAAAATACTTCATGAACGCTGGGGACTACGGAAAGGGTAAACATACAATCATCCAAAACATATATAAAATTAAATGCCAATTCCTTTGCTCATATTCATCAAGAACTTTTTAAGTTGTTAAAGCATCAATATTAAGTACTCTAAGACTTTAGTTTAAAGCACTAAATGTTTGACTTGATAAAACAAGATTCCATGATATTCTTTTGAAGTGTCATTGCGCGGGAATTGTGGACATTTCTTCACTCCAATTAACAGGATGATCAGAATCCGATATTTGGCCAGAGAGAGTTACAGAATATTGAATCCGTTTGACTCGTTGTGCAAGTGATTTTCCAATTTGTCCATAATATTATCTTGCCCCAGTTTTTGCCAGAAATTTCATAAATGCAGCCAGAAATGTCATTAAGATTTTCTAATTACCAAACCCTTAACAGAAAAACTACTGTAAACTTAATTTATGTTGAAAAGCATCAAAATTCTGAGAAACTTAAAGGTTTTTAAGATTCCTTTTGCCATGTGTTTTTTTTCAGAATTTTGCTCCTGATACATTCTGGTTTGTTGTAACGTTTTACTGGCTCTTTCTCTTTCCATGTACTCCTACAAAGTCCTAGGCTACACGGGTTTCAAGGCAATATCATAAATAGTGTTTGTCTCACCATCAACTGTGGACTATAAATGCGCAGAGCCCTTCAAACCATAAAGAAAACAGATGATATAATATATCGATAATAGTTTGAATAAGAATGAACAAGCAAAGTAGATATTGAAAGACTGGAAAACGAACGGATATTAGTAGATTTTTTATTAGTAGATTTTCAGAAGACTGAAGAGATGAAATTTCTGTCATACGGACACTAACATCGGTGAAATTCAAAATACAATCTCCTTCCTCCCCGGTAAATTTGGTTACGTGTACCTTAGTTTTACCAGACCACTGAGCTGATTAACAGCTCTCCTAGGGCTGGCCCGAAGGATTAGACTTATTTTACGTGGCTAAGAACCTACTGGTTACTTAGCAACGGGACCTACAGCTTATTGTGGAATCCGAACCACATTATAGCGAGAAATAAATTCCTCTAACTCTTCATCAGCCGGCCGCGGGAATTGAACTCCGGCCCATCGAGTGACAGTCTGAGGCTCAACCGACTCGGCCAACAAAGGGCTGGTAAATTTGGTAAATGGAGCTAAGTCAGCTTAGGCAGAAATTCCTGAAGATTTTCGTGAATTGGCCAAATACAGAGAAAAAAAATCATTAACAAATGTAAAATTCTTAGTAATACTTATCTCAAAGAATTCCGTGTAGATTTTTCCAAGGACAGGAGGTAGGAGGGACTGCTATATTCTGGGATACGAGAACGACAAAATTCAGTGTGGGCTCTAATACCACGCATAAGATGATAAAGAACAACTGGTAATCTCAGTGAAGTTTAATATTTAAACGTTGCATGGAGAATCACACGCAGGAAAAGAAAGTGCGCCAGTCTAAAGGAATAACTAACTGCTTGCCCTGCTGTAACAGAAACACAGGTGTACGATATTACATTAAATTACGGGCTATATCTTTTGTTTATAAATAAGGTCAAGTTAGTAAACAAGACCTTGTTGAATATGTGCGATGAGAGCAGCTTTGCTACTTAAAATCAAAAGATAATCAATAGAGTTTAATCAATAGGTCAGTCAGGGGTGTTGTAGTATTGTGTTCTTGACTGTGCGTTAATACTAAGAGTTTTGAGTGAATGGGGACTAACTTGAAAGTATAAAACTGTACGGCGATATATCGCCTGGAAGTCGGTTTGTCCGTTTTTTGCCGGACACGGCTCTCTCTTGTGATCGTCATAAAAATGCTCTTTTATGTTCCATATCACAATGCATCATCTAACAGAGCCGGGATTTTCTAGTTTATTGTTTGTATTCCTAATGACAGCTATTTCATGATCTACGTATCCTGGACTACACACATATATAATGCTCTTAAAAACATAGATGTAAATACTCATTATTTTATTTTACAATTATGCCTGAATTAAAATGCGCCATAGTAATACCTTTACAGACATTCTCATTTTACGTGGATATTTCAGCATTAAAATGACGCTTAAGCACAATGATACTATGAATAGAGCCGCATAAATAACTCTGTTGACATACCAATGATTGTATATCTCAGATCTTGCATATGTCAAGTGGCAAATTCTAAATTTGTTAAACTGTTAAGTTATTGGAAAAGAGAACTGAACAATATATATTATGTATGCAAAGTATAAGAGTGCAGTTTTTGTTCATGTTAGAGAAACAAACTATTATCATTTGGGACTAGTGCTGAAAAGTTGGTGTACACTGATAATATGGAAGAACGTATTGGAATTCTATAAACTTAAAACATTTGTTAAAAAGGAGGGGGGCGGAGATAAAACATCCAGATATTAAGTAAGGGGCAGTCTGGTTCAAATGACAGTGAAACTATGGACTTGTTATCACAAGTCAAGTTTCTAGTTTTCCACTCATTTTTTGCTTTTTCTAGTGATTCATTCTTTTGCTGAGTTTTGGAACAAAAAATGTAAGTAAGGTGATTGTATTATAAAATGTGATAAGAATGAGACAGATTGGCCAACAATTCAGACATCGACTAATATGTGGACATGAAATTCAATTGACTTTCCAAAATGGAAGCTAACTCTCATCTTATCGTTAAGGTGAGTTACTACTGAGTGGAAGAAACTCGGCTGTGATCATATCCTCAAGGTAAGCATTGTCAAATGTGAGGGGGAGTGAAAGAAAGACAGATAATGAATTAGAGGAAACTATAAATAACGATGAGCTAAAGCTGGCCAACCCACCACAGACGAGTCTCTTTTAAGGAGAAATTCTTCTCTTGTCAATAGTAAATTACATATTGCAAACAGGAATTCTTCCTATTATGGCCCATTAAGGTCATGTAAATATGACTTGCTTAGAGGAAAGCGGGCCTGACGACAAACTGAGCCTGGCATTTCATGACAGCTGCTGCTGCTGCCACCCTCTAAACAATCCTCCAGTCGGAGAATTCATTCCCCTAGCGATTCGGGCACACACACCACAGCCACGAACAAGAGCTCTAATTCCACCTTCACAGTGACCTGTATGTCATGTCAATATATATATATATATATATATATATATATATATATATATATATATATATATATATATATATATATATATATATATATGTGTGTGTGTGTGTGTGTGTATATATACTCGTATATATATTAATAAATTTATACATGATATATACATATATATCTTTTGTCTTTCAAACTTTGTTATTAATTTCTTAAGGTCAGTCTTTCACCTTACTTTCTTACCACACATAGCAATCCCTTAATCATATTTTGTTGCTGCAGACTTCAGATACCCCATTCAGTCTTTATCAAAGAAAACCCCCTACATATTGGCATTTCTATTTCATCGGAACTCTGAGACAATAACAGGCATAGTTAACTTACCGAGATGCAAGTTGCTGTTGTTGGTGTTAATCCCGGGTCGGGTTTCCTGTCATTTGCAATTTACGGAAGATCTGCTAAGAATGTGCGCACCCTACCGTTAACGATGTCATTCATTCAGAATGAACTCTGTAATGGGTTTTCTTCTCTTCAGTTTAATTCCGCTAAATTTATTGCACTTTTTATTTTCATCTATTCAAAAACATATGACATTTAAGAGTTTCCTGTCCTTACACTCGATTTGTTTTTAAGGTTTATTAGTCACAGATCACACTTTTCCCCGAAGTCCATTGAGAGAACTGCTAATTGGATCTCGGCGATGCCGGGACCAAGTCAAGATTCAAACTGACCTAACGTCCTGCCATTAAGGCGATCTGCACAAACACATCCATAAGAATATATATTTATACTTTAGAGCTAAGTACCGCTTGGCAGCGAGCCTTCTCTTCTCTACGCCTTCACCGCACCAACAACAACAACATCATATCCGCCATCACCCTTTACCTCACTCAACTAACACCCACCGTTCACTGACGTAGAAGGTGAGCGAGGGGCTTATGGAAGCCGCCCAACAGAGGGACAACCATACCAGATCACGCCCAAAAACTAAAATGATAATGTTTTTCTACCTTCCTGCTTGTGGCTTACTTTTTCCCTCCCTGTGTGTGTATATATATATATATATATCTATATATATATATATATATATATATATATATATATATATATATATACATATATATACACAGTATATATATATATATATACATATATATACACAGTATATATATATATATATATATATATATATATATATATATATATATATATATATATATATATATATATATATATATATATATATATATATATATATATACAGCATATATGATGTGTCTCTAATAATTATATATATATATATATATATATATATATATATATATATATATACAATTTAAATTCATATATATATAATATATATATATATATAGTATATATATATATATATGTATATATATACAATTTAAATTCATATATATATATAATATATATATATATACAGTATATATATATATATATGTATATATATATAAATATATAAATAAAGGCAATTGCTAAGTAAAGGACAATAGGTAAAAAGGCATAGCACCACTCCGTCGTTTCTCTTTCCTTCGTGATTCAGTTTTATATATACAGTATATATATATATATATATATATATATATATATATATATATATATATATATATATATATATATATATATATATATATATATATATATATATATATATATATATATATATATATATATATATATATATATATATATATGTATATGTGTATATATATATATACATATATATATATATATATATATATATATATATATATATATATATATATATATATATATATATATATAATTATATTATATAAATACATATATTTTATGATTTTACCCGGGGAAAACGGTTACTATGAACCAGGTATCAACACTTACCGTTACTTTAGCCTTGTTATCTAACTTCGTGGGTCCAGGTAATCATAAAAAACAAGGAAAAGGGGGATTTTCATATGAGCTTAGGGCTCTATTCACAAGGAATGTATATATAAACACGTTAGAGTTAAATTAAAATTACGTATATTTACACAAAAAGAATATCAGAAGATGAAAGAATGTCATTCAGGCTTCGGGGGCCTGAAGGGATATTTCTACTGATGAACTCGAACTTGGAATCTGTTAGTGGGGTTTTCACAAGGCACAATCCAAGGATATTCCACTGCAAATTGGTCCCTGTGAAATGAGAGGTTCAGGTATTACAAGCCAGTAAATGGGGGAGAAATACTCAGGAATTCGGGGCCGTGCTGAGGGCGCCACAAGGCCTCAAATGAGCAAAGATAGGCAATCACTTAAAATACAGACATTTGAATAACAGGGTATCACAAGGCAAAGGAAAAGTGGGAATTACTGGTCCTTAAAAGAGAACACTTGAAGGGGAATTCGTGACTGATAGGGACTCTTTAACAAGCACTTTACTGTGTAGAGGAAGAGGTCTCCAGCGAAGATGGGGTCAGTGGATCACTAGACAAAATATGACTGGGATGTGTGTTTCTATGACGAAGATTGGGCGTCAATCACTCCTCCCGCATAGCGTTCCCTAGCGCGTCTTATGGCGATCTGCTTCACGACTTCATGACGTCCCTCTAGTGTCTGACTCGTCTCCTTCGTCTGTCCCTATTTAAGGTACCAGATGAGCGACGGGGGGGGGGGGGGGAGGACAATGCAGGAGTCATCTTCCATGAGTCATGTGTCTAGGTATGCTGAACACTGGTCGCTTCTTGACGGGGTACCTGCAAAAGAATCCCACACAGTTCACTCTGCCCCAAAGGAAAAAGTTGTAAAGTAGCTTAAAGATGCTAAGCTTCCTTGGGGAGGGGCCTTAATCCCTCTTCTCCCTACCTTCGAACTGCGCTAAGCAAATGCCCGGTCAAGGATAAAACAATAAAACAGAGTGTTTTTATGGTGGCTTCTTCTGAGATATAATAGCTTCCCGCGCAAGATGACATATTGCACCTTCAGTCGGAAGCGAATGTCGGTTAACAACAAGAAGTCATCAGAAAAATGCTTTACGTTACTCTAAATATTTCTCTGTAATGATCTTTAATTATAATTTTTTTCCATAAAGTCTCTGCGGTACACAAGGTATATGATAACTTACTGAGGGAGGAACTGAATAATTTACGTTACTCGCAGCTCTCCGAGTTCATGGGCCAAGTGAGAGATGGCAGAATACTGACTAGCGATTGTGTCTGTGATGGACTGAGACAGAAAGGAGGTGGTCGGGGGGCGTGAGAAGCTGGCAGGTAGCAATGACCAGCTCAGGCATGGGTTGCGAGGCCGCACCTTTGGGTGAGCTTCCGATGTGATTGCGAGGAACCATCTCTCTTACCGCTGCTGGTAGTGAGGCCAGGTCAGGAGAAGAGAGGGGGTCCTGAGTTGGATCCCTTGAATGGAGATCGGGGGTGTGCTCTGGTGCTGACACTCGCACTGGCACGGGTATGGATTTTAGAGATTTCTCACCGTTCTGGGCAGACGGAGCTTGGCACTGCTCAGTGCATGCAAGTGGCACTGGCAGAGAATTGGAATATGGGTTTGAACCTCCTGGAGGGAGACCGGATTGGGGCCCTGGCACTGGCACTGGGTCAGGGTCGGGCACTGGAATGGGATCGGGAATCAATCGAGGGGGCCACTGTATATCGTACTCAGGTGGCGCTGGTAGAAACTTTATGTCTTTATGGTACCCAGGGGGCGCCGGTATTGACGTTGGAGAAGGTGGTGGAAGCTTACTCGCACCTGAGGAATGATGTGGGGGATTTGAACCTCTGGATTGTTGTGACTTAGGTGGGGACTTAAAGTCCTGTCCCAGGAGGACGTCATAGCCTCCGGGAATATAGCTTGCTACTGCAAGATTGCAAATTTTAGATTGGCGAGGTCTTGTGACTCTCAATTGAACCGTAGGGAGTATCATTTTATATTGATTTGTTCCCTCAATTTTGACGAGTTTTCGTCTGTTAATGACAGCTCCATAGGGAACTCTGTCCCTTACTATGAGGGAGATTTGCGCGCCAGAATTATCGAATGCCTTGACTTTGTGCACGGGGTAGCTGCCCCGGGGAGGGGCCACATATATGGGACCTTTGGCAGAAGGGCCAAAGGCCCTGGAATTCGTGACTGCCAAGGCAACGGCAGGAGTATTTGATTTACTGTTTTTAGGGCATTTCGCCCATGAAGGAGAGTGGCCATAAACCTTGCACGCCATGCAATATCTTCGGCTAAAATCTTTTCGCACTGCCCCTGTGGAGGGCGCAGGCGAGTTATTAGTTGGGTTTCTGGTAGAGGATTTAAGAAGCGCTGTTAGCTTGTTTCGGCATTGCTCGGTGGAATGCCCAACTTCCCTACAGAACCCGCACACAACGGGTTTCTGCGATTGCCCATTCTTCAGTGAAGGGGCGTGGGCGAGGAAGGAGGGGGGATAGATTTTCCGTCCCATGGAGCTGTTGTGGGCGTGATGAGTGTCCCATGTGTCGGCAAGGCGACAGCACTCAGCCAGGGTCGTGGGTGCCTTTTTGCCTATATGAGTGGCTAGGGCAGGAGGCACGTAGAGCAAGAAATGCTCTAATTTAAACTGTTCCAGGATGGCCTCGGTGGAGGAGACTCCCAGGGAATCTAGTCATTTCGCAAGGGCTCGCTCGGATTGGTATGCACAGTCGGTCCAGGTCTGGCCTGCTTCCTTTATTTGCCCTCTCCAGCATCGCCTCCAGCGTTCGGGGGACACATCACTGATGAGACATGAGGGGCACCAGCGAGGTGTGGGTGGTCCTAGAGCCAGTGGAGACCATGACCATCTAAGCCATCACAGTCATTTGAAGCAATCACAGGAAGATTCTTCATTGCCTTCAAGTGATCAATGATTGAAGAAAGACTTGGCTCACCTGAAGTGCCCAGAGGGGGCCACAACTCCTTGAGCCCCTCAGCCTCCACAACACCTGAAACAAAGGTCGGGACAGGGGAGAGTTCTTCCCTACACCCTGAGAAAGAGTATCTCCAGAGGATGACTTCCCCAAGAGCAAAGATAGGCTCCCAGGGAGGAACTGGGCTGGATGTGTTTCCCCCCTCAGCGGCTGTCTACCAAATAGAAGTCGGGAGTAGTAACAGTGGAAAGAAGTTTGGCAGGTGGAAGGAAAGTACCAAAGAGGGTTTTCAATGTTACCGGCAGAGTATTGCAATCCGATAACACCTGTTAAATTTCCCCCACTGACCAGATGGCCAGACGTGGCACCCCGAACATGGACTATTCTGACTGCAATCATACCTCTTGCAGGAGGTGCAAAGGGTATAAGGATGTACCTCTATTGAGGAAAGGAACCTATTACAAGGCCCGTCCTTCCTTGGACAGTGCCTGAAAACCT
>JANJGK010000006.1:62396537-62476608 GCA_039081455.1 Macrobrachium rosenbergii
TTAGTTTGAACAGCACTGTTTCAATGCTGTGAAGAGACTGACTTCACAGCCGTCTTTGACTGACACCAAACCCTCGACTAACCACCGGACAAACAACCAGTACCAGTAGTTAAGCACTATTACGCGTATACTTACAATTAAACACACGAAACAGCCTAAAACAACGCTTTTCATTACTAAATACAAACACAACAAAAGATAATATCCTTCTTCTACATAATACGCACTTCCACGTTACGTAAATTTAAAGAGAATACATAAAACTATACCACAACTTGCGGAAAAGTACAATCTCTCTTGTCGAAGTTTCGACATACTCCCCTGCGAAAAAACTTATGCCTACATTATTTACAATAGTCCTGTTCTTCTGCAGCTATTTGGGCAGTCCTGCTCGGGCGGGTGCTTGACTGAGTGTCACCTGTCGCAGGATTAGTTTCCCTTAACCCATAATGCGCAGGTGTAGTCGACGTCTGTGGTATTCAAGGGTTGCTTACATTGCACCCTAAACTCAGGTAATGGAGGAATTATACTGGGCCTATGCGGCATTCCCTGCGTTCTCCTTCAAATAACACAATGGTGTATTATACTCTTAGTCAGTTGCCTTATCTGTGGGATCCAGAACTCCTGTCTGACACTCACCACAGTTGCATTTACACCCATATGAGCATTAGCATCATGATGTTCTTTAATAATTACCCGAGTAACAAAGCAACTCTTCGGCAATAGTATGGGAAACTTAACAGATTCGGGTAGCTGTGCATGTTCTAGTCTGCCCTTACAACTTATTACCCGTTGTCCGGGTAAAGATTCAACTGGTGTACGAGAGATAGTTTTGGTTTTCTTATCCCCTTCATCAAACTCTTGTATTCCTCTTAGAACAATTCCCTCTGTATGATGGCAATGGTCTTGTTCTTTGCCTCTTGGAGTTCTTCCAAGGTCAATTCACCATGCCTCTTCATACTGGTTGAACTCCTACAATTATTCAAATATCGTAGGGTCCACGCTGTGGTCCTATAGACCTTTTTAACCTTCAGCAAGTGAGTATTACCATTCAGGTTGTCCCCTACAGTATTGGCCAAAATGTTCTCTTTCCTACCCTGCACAAGTTATCCTCCAAACCATGACCTATCTATTGGCCAAGAGGAATTTTTTAACAAAGGGGGTCCCTCCCACCAGAAAGAGCTATCCAAGATCATTTCTGTCCTTTTACCATGTGTCAACCAGTCACTGGGATTATCATCTGTAGCCAAATAGGACAAGACCGCCTCTGGAATTAAAGGGTTTATTTCCTGTACTCTATTTTTCACAAAAACAGGGAGAACACTTTTCGATACTAGCCAACTTCGGGTGACTTTACTGTCCAACCAAACGAACAGTTCTACAAACCCATCCTTCTCATAGGATTCTTTAATAAATTTGGCCATTCTTGCTGCTAGCAACAATACCATCAACTCAAGCTTTGGAACAGTTAATTCTTTAATGGGCGCTACTCTTGCCTTTGCCATCATTAAATAAGAGTTTTTGTTCTTAACTCTAAGGGCTCCACAACCATATGCTAACTGGCATCGCAGAATATGTGTAAGGAGTCCCCCTTTCCTAGGCTAGTATTCCTTGAAAAGGATATATCAAGACATTTTTCTAAGTCTGCGGATAACTCAACCCATTGGTTCTGTAATGGGTCTGGGAGTTGTTCATCCCAATCCAGTTGTTGCTTCCACAAATTCTGCAGGTATATCCTTGCCCTAATAGCAACAGGTAGAAGTGTAAGAGCCCGACACTGTCTCTTCCAAACACGTGTGTGTTCGTGTGTTCGTCAATCGTCATCATCGGAGTGGACAGGACAAAACAGGAGCGTCTCGTTTTCTTTCGGTACAGGAACGCGATTTCAACCATACAATATTTCCGTCTGTTCTCCCTAAGCATTGTTGTCTTAATGTATGTACAATCACCACTACTTGCATTGCCATGCAAGCATTCTAATCATGTACTCATACTGTTCCAACGAATCTTCTGTATCAAACTGTGTGTGTGTTTCTGTTTGTGAAGACGCCAAACGTCTCGCCATTTCACATATATTATGCTACTGCATTGTATTCATTAATCTCTCTTGAATCTCATGCAATTAGCCATATGTAGAATTTCCTGGCCTTTCCATTGATATATGTTTCATCACTGTATGTTAATCATGTCTCTTGATATCGCCATCTGTTTGTCTGCCGACAAACACAGATGTCTGAACCTTTTATCTCTGTTTTACCTGTCTGTGTGTAGACGCTACATTACCGCCCGCACGCGTCAATAACATCGAAGATTCTGTACATTTATCTCAGTAAGGAACCACCAATAAACCAGTAAACACCCAGCCAGTATGTCACTCATATCCCAGTCCTTACACTGGTGACCCCGGAGTGACCCGAAGGACCCGGCCGACCCAAGATGACGACCCACGCGCCAATAGACCCTTCGCCGCCTCGCTGTTTCCCGCCGTTCCTGAGTTCTCAGTAGAAGTCCGACCCTCCGAGATGACCCACTCCACCACCGGAGCCCTGGATGCCTCCTCCAGGAAACCTGAAGCCGTCCCCGCACTCGTACTGGACGAGCTGACCAACGAAGGACCAGCCACGTCATCCTTCAGCCTGCTGCCGCCCCTCTCGAGCTGGCTACCAAGGATCAGCCGCCGTCATCCTTCAGCCCTCGAGTCGGCCACCGAAGGATCATCCGACGTCACCCTTCAACCCGCTCCCGTCCTTCTCGAGCTCCTGCTGGCCAGTACCGCCCTTCAGCCTCCTACCCACCCCTAGCCCAAGCCCTTCGAGCCAACTACAATTGTCGGCAAGACAATTTCCGCATCGATGCCTTGCTTGTGGGGGGAACATTGTAAGAGCCCGTCGCCCCGACGCCATCTCTTCCAAACAATCAGACGTTAAACACGTCTTGGGGGAGAGTACTTGTAAGAGCCCGACGCTGTCTCTTCCAAACACGTGTGTGTTCGTCATCATCGGAGTGGACAGGACAAAACAGGAGAACAGACGGAAATATTGTACGGTTGAAATCGCGTTCCTGTAGAGAAAGAAAACGAGACTCTCCTGTTTTGTCCTGTCCACTCCGATGATGACGATTGACGAACACATGAACACACACGTGTTTGGAAGAGACAGCGTCGGGCTCTTACAGAAGCACTCCTAATGGATCGTAAATCCGTGGAACAGTTCAAAACACTTCTCTCTTAGTCTGGCCGGACTTATTTATCTTAGTCTGTTGTAATGTCAAGGTATATTTTTCTTTGTCCCAGTTCAGACGTAAGACCTTATGAGTTGTTTGTGCTCTGGCACTAATCCCATATGCTTTAACAACCGTTGCAATGAGTCATTATTACTCGTCCATTCTTTCAGATATAAATGCGCCTGAGCAAATATCTCATTTGCTTCAAAGAAAAAATTCACCAGTTCATTATCACCAATGCTAGTGAACTGCAAGTTATCTACATATAGTCCTCTTTTTATCCTTTCTACATCACCTTCTACCATAGACAGGTGTTTCTTAATCGTTGCATTCAGCAGAAAGGGAGAACATGTAGCTCCAAATAAAACAACTCTAAACTTATACACTAACAATTTACTGTTAGGATCTGTTGGATCTTCCAACCATAAAAACCTAGTATAGTCTCTATCCTCCTCCCTGAGTTGCACCATTAAAAATGCCTTCTCTATGTCACTAATACAAGCAAACGATTTTGTTTTCAACTGCAGCAGAACTTTGAGCAGGTCAGCTGTTGTATGTGGTCCCATCCACAAAACAATCGTTCAAGCTAAACCCACCTTTCCTCTGTCTAACCGAACAGTCAAATACTATCCTAATAGGGGTTGTTGCAGTGTCCTTTTTAACACCATGATGTGCCAAGAAATGAGTCTTCTGTTTTAAAATATTCCACTCTCTCTCTCTATGAATCTCCTATCCTCCTAATCCTTCAGGATTTTCTGGTAGTGTTCTAAATACTGAATGTCCTTTTGAAACTTGACACACTGTGGTTTTAATCTGTTCAAAGCCAACCCAAAGTTGGAAGTTAATCTCCTTTTATTGCTTTTCCAAGGCAATGCCACGACATACTGTTTGTCAATTTCAGAATAAGTTATAGTACTCTCAAAGTTCTCTAATACCTTCCGTTCCTGTTCCGTTATTTCACTGCAGTCAATACCTAAATGATCTAAACTCCATAAACTTTCAAGATCTTCCCTTGGATCCTTTAAATGAGTAGCCCCTTCAGCCATAATTTTGTTGTCGGTTTCCACTGCCAGTTGCTTTTGTCTTGTTTCCTACAACTTTTAGAGTCCATATGTCTTTGTGTCCACATGTTGCTTATATCTATCTATCTATCTACCTATCTATCTATCTATATATATATATATATATATATATATATATATATATATATATATATATATATATATGTGTGTGTGTGTGTTTGTGTGTGTATGCATATATCTCTAAAGAGCTCACCAGTTCCTGTTATCAGAGTTCCCCTTGCCTATCTCAGGTTAGTCCCTAATCTACTAAAAGCACTTAGTTCCTACACAAACACATGCCTTTGATCTTTACATAGGGAATTTAGCTTGCGAACGTGAGCTGGAACAGCCGTTAACTTTCAGACAAGGTTGTTAACTATCGGCAAGTAGTGGGAAGCCCTGCCCACATGGTGTTATGCACTCAACACTTTTCTTCTGGCTGCTGTCATGCACAGATGTCTCTGTGGACTTTCTGCCCAACTTTCTATTTGCTTTCCTTTCATGCTTTTGTTTGGTTTTGAATATAACTTTAAGATATCGGGTTGTATATGTTACCATGATGCAAACCCCTCAATCAATTAAGCCATCAACCTTGGAGAGGAAACCTCGGGTTTTCAGGCACTGTCCAAGGAAGGACGGGCCTTGTGATAGGTTCCTTTCCTCAATAGAGGTACATCCTTATACCCTCTGCACCTCCTGCAAGAGGTATGATTGCAATCAGAATAGTCCATGTTCGGGGTGCCACGTCTGGCCATCTGGTCAGTGGGGGAAATTTAACAGGTGTTATCGGATTGCAATACTCTGCCGGTGACATTGAAAATCCTCTTTGGTACTTTCCTTCCACCTGCCAAACTTCTTTCCACTGTTACTACTCCCGACTTCTATTTGGTAGACAGCCGCTGAGGGGGGAAACACATCCAGCCCAGTTCCTCCCTGGGAGCCTATCTTTGCTCTTGGGGAAGTCATCCTCTGGAGGATACTCTTTTTCAGGGTGTAGGGAAGAACTCTCCCCTGTCCCGACCTTTGTTTCGGGTGTTGTGGAGGCTGAGGGGCTCAAGGAGTTGTGGCCCCCTCTGAGCATTTCAGGTGAGCCAAGTCTTTCTTCAATCATTGATCACTTGAAGGCAATGAAGAATCTTCCTGTGATTGCTTCAAATGACTGTGATGGCTTAGATGGTCATGGTCTCCACTGGCTCTAGGACCACCCACACCTCGCTGGTGCCCCTCATGTCTCATCAGTGATGTGTCCCCCGAACGCTGGAGGCGATGCTGGAGAGGGCAAATAAAGGAAGCAGGCCAGACCTGGACCGACTGTGCATACCAGTCCGAACAAGCCCTTGCGAAATGACTAGAGTCTCTGGGACACTCCTCCACCGAGGCCATCCTGGAACAGTTTAAATTAGAGCATTTCTTGCTCTACGTGCCTCCTGCCCTAGCCACTCATATAGGCAAAAAGGCACCCACGACCCTGGCTGAGTGCTGTCGCCTCGCCGACACATGGGACACCCATCACTCCCACAACAGCTCCATGGGACGGAAAATCTATCCCCCCTCCTTCCTCGCCCGCGCCCCTCCACTGAAGAATGGGCAATCGCAGAAACCCGTTGTGTGCGGGTTCTGTAGAAAAGTCGGGCATTCCACCGAGCAATGCCAAAACAAGCAAACAGCGCTTCTTAAATCCTCTCCCGGAAACCCAACAAATAATTCGCCAGCGCCCTCCACAGGGGCAGTGCGAAAAGATTTTAGCCGAAGATATTGCATGGCGTGCAAGGTTTATGGCCACTCTCCCTCATGGGCGAAATGTCCTAAAAACAATAAATCAAATACTCCTGCTGTTGCCTTGGCAGTCACGAATTCCAGGGCCTTTGGCCCTTCTGCCGAAGGTCCCATATATGTGGCCCCTCCCCGGGGCAGCTACCCCGCACGCCAAGTCAAGGCATTCGATGATTCTGGCATGCAAATCTCCCTCATAGGAAGGGACAGAGTTCCCTATGGAGCTGTCATTAACAGACGAAAACTCGTCACAATCGAGGGAACAAATCAACATAAAATGATACTCCATACGGTTCAATTGAGAGTCACAAGACCTCACCAATCTAAAATTTGCAATCTTGCAGTAGCAAGCTATATTCCCGGAGGCTATGATATCCTCCTGGGACAGGACTTTAAGTCCCCACCTAAGTCACAACAATCCAGAGGTTCAAATCCCCCACATCATTCCTCAGGTGCGAGTAAGCCTCCACCACCTTCTCCAACGTCAACACCGGCGCCCCCTGGGTACCATAAAGACATAAAGTTTCTACCAGCGCCACCTGAGTACGATATACAGTGGCCCCCTCGATTGATTCCTGATCCCATTCCAGTGCCCGGCCATGACCCAGTGCCAGGGCCCCAATCCGATCTCCCTCCAGGAGGTTCAAACCCAAATTCCAATTCTCTGCCAGTGCCACTTGCATGCAGTGAGCAGTGCCAAGCTCCGTCTGCCCAGGACGGCGAGAAATCTCTAAAATCCATACCCGTGCCAGCACCAGAGCACATCCCCGATCTCCATTCAAGGGATCCAACTCAGAACCCCCTCTCTTCTCCTGGCCTGGCCCCACTACCAGTGTCGGTAAGAGAGATGGTTCCTCCCAATCACAACGGAAGCTCACCCAAAGGTGCAGCCTCGCAACCCATGCCTGAGCTGGTCATTGCTACCTGCCAGCCTCTCACGCCCCCCCAACCACCTCCTCTCTGTCTCAGTCCATCACAGACACAATCACTAGTCAGTATTCTGCCATCTCTCACTTGGCCCATGAACTCGGAGAGCTGCGACAGATCATGGTAGAACTTGCAAAGAAGGTCCCTGGGTCAGCTGTCAAGAAAGCCGGTGCAGGTGGCACTCACATACCGCCTCCAGGCTCAGGTTCCCCCTGATTCCCCGGCTGAGAAAAATCATCGAAGTAAGAGAGGTCTGTGGAGGAAAATAACACGGGCATGGATAAATCCAGGTAGTTTAAAGAGAGCTCCCAAGCTCTCCTGGCACCTGTTGCAACCTGGCACAGTGCCACCCCTTCATCCTACAAAGATCTTGGCACCTCTATCCAGAGGAGGATGTCAAGGTCCTCCACTATCCTTTTCATTCCCTTTTGTAACACTCTTCCTTATTCTTTCCTATAACATTTCCTTTCTCCCTGTGATTACTACTTACTTTTGTTTTACACATGGGAACACCCAACATGCCCACGCAAGCTCATGCCTTGCCTAGGTCCCCATGCCCCTATTTTACTTAATCACCTCTGCGAATGCAGAGTGCCATTGGTAGTTAGGCCACCTGCGTAAGTCTTATGACTCCACTTCATTGCCTACCGTAGCGAGAGGCATTTAAATACGATATGCCATTACCATCTGTTATTACTATTACGAGTGCAAAAATGGCACAGTGCCATGAGCGTAGATGCTGGAAACTGATCCTTTCAGAGGGGCCGCGCACTCTGTTTATCTTTGCGGACCCCTTGGGCTAAGAAATGGTCCTAGCTGTCTTCCACAGGCTACGGAGTATAATTCTAGCATATATAATAATTACCTTGTCTGGGCTCGACCTGTGTAACCCAGTGAAATAGTCCATTAGCACTGATTTCTAGGTATATGTATTGCTAAGTATACCAGAGAAAAAGCTAACCATAATGCCAGGGTTACGACCCCTGGATCGAACGCCATTAGATGGTGTTGGTATACACAAGGGGTGAGTGGTTGCCACTACCACAGGTCTCCGTCCTTATAGATCTCTCCAATCTCAAAACCCCGAAAAGTGAGGGGCCGTTCTAAACCTCATCCTCCGCACCCAGCCAACCACCACCCCGGCCACCATCTTATAAACATTCCAATTTAGCACGCCTTTCAGATCACACCGTGTTTTTTCTTGGTGTTGTGTTTTTGGTTTTTTACTGGTTCGACATGTCTTCCCACCCAGAATTCCCATCATCTAAGTTGAGTACCATTTCCTTTTGGTTTTTTATTACAGAGGCATATTATTTGACTGTTCGTATATTGTTTACCAGGTTAAATAGTGCTACGCAGCCGGGCGTGGGCTGTGTCTGCCTCTGCCATGCTTGACCCTCAGTCTTCGCATGTTATTAGCAGGAAGTTCTGCTAGTTTTTATCCATGCTCCATTCCATTGGAGCCTTAATTGTAGAAATTACCATTTCGCTGATAGGATGCTAGGGAGCCCATATCTGACTGATCTAGGCTAGGGATGGAGGTATTCCCCTCCCCCTTTTTTCTGATCATAAATTTCTCCCTTTTCCCCTGGTTTCCTTCCTCCACCAGCGAGTTGGTACCTTCTAGATGGTGGTATTGTTATGCTCATGATCATAACTGATGTGTACGAGGATGGATGACATGTCTATTCTTGGATTAGTTTTACATGTGATTCGGCGTCAGAGGCGGCCATCTTGGGTATCCCCGCTTCCCGCATAACGGTTGTTGTTTGGCCCTCTCTGCCGCTGAGTCATTTTTGTATTTATAAGTATATGTTTTTAAGTATATATAATTTTAAACTTCTCACATCGAATGGTCCCCTTTTTTATGTTAGTACTCTTGACGTCAGGTAGTTTTATTCGATTAGGTATAGCCTAGCCTACTCAACCGTACCGTAATCGGTTTCGGAGAGTTAGGCTGGACAGAATAGGCGCTTTTCATGATGCTCATGCTACCTAGCTCACCTGTCCAGGCCGTTTTGAGGTTTTGGAGGGAGTTGTTAGGTTTGTGAGGGAGTTCCTTGTTCTCTCTTGGCCCACTTGACCAGGCCATGAGGTCTTGGAGGGTGAGGTTAGAATAGTGAAGGGTCTCCTCAATTCATAGTCTTCCACCTGACCAGGCTGTCGGTTTTGGAGGGTGTGGCCAGGTTATGCGAGGTTCCTCTCCCCCCCCCCCTCTCCTGTAGCGCTCATCCTGGCCTTCCTGGACAAGCCAAGAAGTTTTGGTTTTGGAGGGTAGGCTGGGATCGAAGGTTGCACAGGTTATTTCGTGTATGTAGCCTAGTCCTTCTTTACCTGATCAGTTAGCTTTTGGCGAGCGACCTAGGCATCTTCCTAGCAGAGGGAAACCGATCGCTTGCATTCGGCACCCCGTGGGGAGTTTTCATTCGGCTTCCAGAGGGTGCTACCCACCCGTCTGGTCGCCGTTCGCCGGGTTTCCGCCACTCTGCTACCTTTCCCTTATCGGGCGGTGTTTCGTTTGCTCGCTTTCCACAGTTATAGCTGGAGCGTCGAACACTGTCCCAGGGATGCAATCATGAGTTCCGCTATGTTCAGTCTCCGCCAGGTTAGTAGGATCTTTCATTGTTATCGTCCATGTTACCACTCCGGTGGGTATGGTTTTCGGTTAGTTGGCGCTTTCCACTGTGTGGTTCCCGCCCTGGGCGATTGAGAGTTGGGGCATATGCGAACAATCCTTTCCGCCACCTTACGCCGTTTCCATAATATGTGACATAACGAGATTTTCGTGGCAAATCACGGCGGAGTACCATAGCGCCAGACTATCTTAGAGTACTTTTGTTTACATGATTAGTAGGTGGCCATTCTGTGGCATAACCTATGTTTATTATTCTGTACTGCCGGATTCAATTCCGGTGGGTTTTACCTGATGACACACATGTTTCATCACCCATAAATCTGTGTATTAGTCTTGTACTACCGGATTCAATTCCGGCAGGTTTTGGCTGATGACACGCATGTTTCATCACCCATAATCTATGTTAAGGTAGCCTATTACCGCCGGACCTACTCCGGCGGGCCTTGCCTTGACGTTACTCATGTACCGCCATTCCACTTACAGATGGTACGCTGTCAGGAGCCAGGGTGCACAGCAGTTCTCCAACAACCCTGTGGACACAAGGTGTGCCGGTCGCACTCCAGCTGCTCGGTCCACGTTGGGGACCTGATCGTCTGGCACCCAGATGGCTGTGAAGTCTGCTACGCTCTGTACGAGCTAGTGGTGGATGAGTCGGTAAGTTTTAAGGGACCGCTAACCTTTAGTCTCTTTTTGACTTTAATGATTTATATAGACATATACGGGTAATTGGAGAATATTCTCATTAAATCCTGCCCTTTCTTACAGTCTGACCAGATCATCCGTGACTCTTCGCTGTCGACCCTGAAGATCTGGGTCGGCGGATTTGGGAGGAACGTTGCGTCTGGCAAACCTTACATCCTGTCGGAGGAGATTTGCAATCTCCTCTACCCCGGAGCCCGGATCTCGGCTGCAGTACCAGCGGAATTGGCTGCCCCTATCATCGAGAGGATCCGGGAAGAGACGCAACCCTCCCAAGAACCGATGAGCGTGGACTTGGACCACCAGGTAGAAGGTAAGGTGGTAAGTGAGGCAGGGGGAGAGAGTTTTGGTAGTCCCCTTTTTGGTTCTCCTTCTTCTTCTTCTTCTTCTTCCTTTCAAGGGTTTCCTAAACCAGCTATCCTTGAGGACAGATCGAGGTCCGTTGTCCCCAAGGTGAAATCCTTGAAAAAGAAGGACTTACCAAAGTCCTCTAGACCTCAAAGGTCTAATCCGTCAGCTCCCTTAAGGTCGTCACTGGCTCTTAAACCAGTGGTGTCCACTAGTAAGGCTACTCCCCCGTCCAAAGGGTCGAGATCCAGGGTGTCCAAGGCCTAACTTTGACCCTGAGGCCTTTGCCGAACTTCTGATGCAGAAGTTGGACTCTAGGGTTGAAGCTAGGATTCAAGACCTTTCTTCCCAGCTTGCTTCAAGCTTGGAAACCTCTGGTCAGTCAGTGCTGTCATTAGCACAAAGGATGCAGGCCCAGGAAAGCTTGCTCTCCGGATTTATCCAATCCGGAGCAGTACAGCACTCTCATGTTGTTCCGGATGCCTCCAGACTGTCCCCCTTTGATAAGGGGAACCCGTGGCGGCTGGCTCTTCACGCCCCCCTGCATAATGATACCCTGACCATCGAGGGCTTGGGCACTCGTCGTCTGGAAGAACTGGAGTTCTTTCCACCCGACCTGGTGCCTCCTTACCCAGGCTATGCCAGGCTAACAGAGGAAGCCTGGATTAGATCAGACAAGGTCCCGAAGGAAACAGTTATCTTTCCCAGGGACCAAGCCCAATCCGCCCTGATGCGCGCTCTCACTGACTGGGAGTGCGAGAATACAAAGCTTACTCCCTTTAAAGGGACTTTTACGATGTTTGCGGTAGGTGACTCCATCCCTACCCCCTGCACAACTAAGGTCGCAGTATTGACTAGTCAGGCGGGAATAGAGGGCAAACCGCTGCCTCAACTCCGGGAGACAGATCCCACCTCCCTTCTTTTCCCCGGGGATTCGGAATTCTGGTCGGGAGCTCCGGCTACGTTCACAGTGGGTAAACTCGACCCCGAGTGTGCCTCCACCCTGTTCAGTGAACAGCTTCCCAGGATTCCGGAGGCCCTTCTGAAGGCGGAGTTTGAGGCTTAGTGCAGGTTGAGTCGCTCCCTGCATTCCATCACCATTACAGAGGTAACAGCGTTAACTTACACTGACGAACCTCTATTCCAGGTCTTGACGAAATCACTGTTAGCGTCATTTCAATCGGACCTGTATGACTTTGTAGTGGCGAGACAAAACTGCCGGCAGCATATCTTCGCAGACGCCACCACTATCAGACATGAGCCCAATAGACTCATGAAGAGTTCTATCTGGGGACCTAACATCTTCCCTGAGGATGAGGTCAATAATGTTCTAGCGGAGGCAACCAGAGCAAATCAAAGTCTTCGCTCCCGCTGGGGTCTCCCTTTTAAAAGGAAATCCACCGAGACCTCCGGACCTCAATCCAGGGAAAAGAAGAGGTTCAGGAGATATAGGAAACCCCAGGCTCAAACTATGCTTCAGGCTGTACCGGTCTCTCAGATCGGACAGCCTTCCACTTCCAAAGCTCAGCCTCAGCAGCAGTTCGTACTGATGCAGCTGGCTCAGCAAACCCCTGCTCCGCCAGCCTTCATAGCGTCCCCAGCCTTCAATGCTTCGTTTGAAAGCCAAGGGGCGTTTCGAGGCTACGACAGGCATGCGAGGGGGAGCAGAGCCAGAGCCGCCTACAGAGGTAGGACTGCAACTAGACCTCTCTCCCGTGGAAGAGGAGGCCGAGGAGGCAGAGGAAGTAAGTCCTCTTCCATCCAATGAGTCTCCTCAGATAGGCGGGAGGTTATATCTCTTCCGGGACCATTGGACCTTCAGTCCGTGGGCCCACAGCATAGTTTCAAAAGGTCTGGGATGGAGCTGGAGCAGAGGGCCTCCTCCACCAGTCAGATTCCATCAACCTCCATCCAAAGACTTACTGGACTTTGTAAATGACCTTCTTCAAAAGAAGGCAATAAAGAAAGTGAGACACCTGAAATTTCAGGGCCGTCTGTTCAGTGTCCCGAAGAAAGACTCAATCCAGCAAAGAGTAATTCTAGACTTGTCTCGTCTCAACTTACACATTCACTGCGACAAGTTTCGCATGCTTACAATCTCACAAGTGCGAACCCTACTTCCCCGTGGGGCCGTCACCACCTCTATAGATCTTTCAGACGCATATTATCACGTCCCGATTGCGAGAAACTTCTCTCCTTACCTAGGGTTCAGACTAGGGAAACAAGCATACTCGTTCATAGTCATGCCATTCGGGCTCAACATAGCGCCCAGGATTTTTACCAAACTGGCAGAGACAGTAGTCCAACAGCTACGGGCCCAAGGGATTATGTTAGCCGCATACCTGGACGATTGGATAATTTGGGCATCCAACGCCAAGGAATGTCGAAAAGCAACATTCATAGTGATCAGCTTCCTGGAATCCTTAGGTTTTCAAATAAACAGGAAGAAATCCCGTCTAATTCCGGAGGCTCAGTTTCAGTGGTTAGGAATCCAATGGGATCTAAACACACACAAACTGTCACTTCCGCCAGCCAAAAGGAGGGAAATAGCCAAAGCTACCAGGCAGTTCCTCAAAAACAAAAGAGCCTCTCGTCGTACCCAGGAAGGAGTCCTGGGTTCTCTTCAGTTCGCGTCAGTGACAGATTTGCTGCTGAAAGCCAAACTGAAGGATATAAACAGAGTATGGCGGAGACGAGCCAACAGCAGGAACAGAGACAAGATGTCTCTAATTCCGCCGGTGTTGAGGAAGAGACTTCGACCGTGGTCAACAGTCAAGAGTTTGTCAAGGTCAGTGCCTCTCCAATTTCCCCCTCCATCATTAGTGATCCATACGGATGCTTCCCTGAGCGGATGGGGAGGATACTCCCAACACAAGAAAGTTCAAGGAACGTGGTCAACTGTATTCCGCCAGTTCCATATCAACATTCTAGTAGCAGTGGCAGTATTTCTAACACTAAAGAAGCTACTTCCAACCAGACAGATTCATATCAGACTGGTACTGGACAGTGCAGTAGTTGTGCATTGTATAAACAGAGGGGGCTCCAAGTCGAGCCATATCAATCAGGTAATGAGTGCAATTTTCTCTCTGGCAAGGAAACATCTTTGGCACCTGTCAGCTACCCATCTGGCAGGTGTTCGGAATGTCATTGCAGATTCACTATCCAGGACAACTCCGCTGGAGTCGGAATGGTCCTTGGACAAAGCATCATTCGAGTAGATTTGTCTTCAGGTACCGGGTCTCCAGGTGGACCTGTTTGCCACAGAGAGCAACCACAAGCTTCCGTGTTCCGTTGCTCCCAATCTAGACCCTCTAGCTCACTCCACGGATGCGATGTCAATAGACTGGAACAGGTGGCAAAGGATCTATCTGTTTCCACCTATTAATGAAAGTTCTACACAAACTCAGATCATTCAAAGGTCAAGTAGTACTTGTAGCACCCTCCTGGCCGAAGAGCAATTTGTTTCCTCTTCTTCTAGAGTTGAAATTCCGGCGCAAACAAATCCCCAGTCCAAGATTGACACAAGTAGTACAAACTCGGACTGTGTCAGCTTCCTCAAGAATTCTGAATGCCCTAGCTTTATGGACTTCATGAAGTTTGCAGCTCAGAAAGACGCTAACATTGATCCTATTAATACACTGTTCATAGAATCAGACAAGAGGGAATCTACTCTCAGACAATATGACTCAGCAGTTAAAAAGTTAGCATTATTTTTGAGGGAATCCGAAGCTCAGGAAATGACCACGAACCTAGCAATCTCTTTCTTCAGATCATTATTTGAGAAAGGACTGGCCTCTAGTACTATTACTACAGCAAAATCTGTTTTAAGAAAAATATTTTTACATGGCTTCAATATTAACCTTACAGACTCATATTTTTCGTCAATTCCTAAAGCATGCACTCGTCTTAGACCAGCAACCCGTCCACACATGGTTTCCTGGTTCTTATATGACGTACTTAAATTAGCATCAGACACTGATAATGAATTATGTTCATACTCGAGTCTGTTAAGGAAAACGTTATTTCTAGTAAGTCTAGCCTCAGGGGCTAGAATTTCTGAACTGTCTGCTCTCTCTAGAGAACCGAACCATGTTGATTTCCTCCCATCAGGAGAAGTTCTGTTGTCTCCGGATCTCAAGTTTCTAGCAAAGAATGAGGATCCACAAAATAGATGGTCTCCTTGGAAGGTTATTCCCCTTCCACAGGATCTGTCCTTATGTCCAGTTAACACTTTAAAAGTTTATTTAAATAGAACTTCTAATAGAATGTCTGGCCCTCTTTTTGTTAGGGAAAACGGAGGAACCATTTCCTTAAAGGCCATCAGGCAACAAATACTGTATTTCATTAAGCAAGCAAACCCGGTTTCAGTACCTAGGGTACATGATATTCGGGCGGTGGCCACCTCAGCTAATTATTTTCATAATATGAATTTTGATGACCTTAAAAAGTATACGGGCTGGAAATCACCAACAGTGTTCAAACGCCACTATCTTAAGTCTCTAGAGGCCCTTAAATACTCCACAGTGGCTGCAGGAAGTATTGTTCCCCCAGCCCTAGACTAGTTTATGTAACCTTAGTTTATCCTATTGTTTATTTCTCTCTCGCCTACCTGCCTTGTTTACTTGCCTTGCCCTCTAACCTTTAGGTCAGGCCTGCTTCACAGCCTGACTCCTGGCCGTTTCATGGACTTCCTGTTGTAATCTTTTGTTAGCCTAAAGTGTCTTGGTGTTAGTTATTTTATGATTTAGACTGTGTGCCCTATTATGTTAATTATGTTTTTATTATAAATGTTTTGGGTTATTAAAACACAGTAATTTTCTCATAGTTTTATTTAGCTCCATTAAGGTAATTCTTAGAGGACTCCACCAAGCTTTTGTATGGCTGATTCTCTGTCACGATTTCACTGGGTGACACAGGTCGAGCCCAGAAAAGGGATTTTGACAAAGGAAAAATCTATTTCTGGGGGGGAAGACCTGTGTCACCCAGTGACCCATCCCTGTACTTCCTTTTTCCCTCCCGAGTGGCATACCAAGCTTGGGAGGTGCTAATTTGGGATGTTTATAAGATGGTGGCCGGGGTGGTGGTTGGCTGGGTGCGGAGGATGAGGTTTAGAACGGCCCCTCACTTTTCGGGGTTTTGAGATTGGAGAGATCTATAAGGACGGAGACCTGTGGTAGTGGCAACCACTCACCCCTTGTGTATACCGACACCATCTAATGGCGTTCGATCCAGGGGTCATAACCCTGGCATTATGGTTAGCTTTTTCTCTGGTATACTTAGCAATACATATACCTAGAAATCAGTGCTAATGGACTATTTCACTGGGTGACACAGGTCTTCCCCCAGAAATAGATTTTTCCTTTGTCAAAATCCCTTCATTTTACCATCATTGGCTACTCTGAATATGTCATTTATTCTCTTTTGATTTTTGTAATAATCACGGGTCTTAGACTCACACCCTTGGGTTTATAGTGCCACCTTTTGTAATACAAGGATCATGGCCCGCTATCCAGAAAGCGGTGTCACGTCCCCTTGCTTGTCCATTTCTTTTCCTTCTTATAACAATTGGAACTTCATTTCCTGCCCCCCCTCCTTCATTTGCTTTGTTCATTCATACATTAAATGAATACTATTAAAATTTTGCCCCGATTAACAGAAAATCAAAGCATAAAAATGGAGTCATAAAAAGCCAGTAAAATCATAAAAATGGCGAAATACAAATCGTGAAAAATGGCAACCCTGCAGTGCATGAACCCCTGTCTAAAAATGGCGATGTTCTTTTAAAACCCCTTGGAAAAACAATTAAACCTTAAGTCAGTTGTCATAAGCTAAAGAAGTTATCATAAGTCAAAATTGGTAAGTGTTACTCCCCCGTAATTAGAACCTTCCTAGGCACTCACTGTCATGCTCATAAGGGTGCCACTGGCTTCAGTGCCACATCCGGCACTGCACCGCCAATCTGCATAAAAGCATGGGGACATCTAACACAAACCATGTACCATTCATCACAATGCCTCCTCAAGGCAAACTAACTGCATGCCTCTATTCACTGGTTAGCATTAAGTGCATGATTATCTTAAGACTTTTACCTTAAAGATAACACGTACATTGTGTTAGTATTTTTCAGCAACCTTCTATATTCTTGGCTGCCCTGCCTCATAGTCTTCAGTAACTTATATTAGCCGAGTTTAGCTCTTGTACTTATCAAATTCCAGTTAGTTAAAACATCAGTCAAATTAGAATATTCAGAGACTTACAAAAACCTTCACAAAATGGAAATTGCTTTGTTTATAAGCCACCATGCACTCTGCGAGTAACGTAAATTATTCAGTTCCTCCCTTAGTAAGTTATCATATCCCTTGTGTACCGCAGAGACTTTATGGAAAAAAATTATAATTAAAGATCGCTACAGAGAAATATTTAGAGTAACGTAAAGCATTTTTCTGATGACTTGTTGTTAATCGACATTTGCACCCGACTGAAGGTGCAACATGTCATCTTGCGCAGGGAGCTATTATATCTCAGAAGAAGCCACCATAAAAACACTCTGTTTTATTGTTTTATCCTTTACCGGGTATTTGCTTGGCGCAGGTCGAAGGTAGGGAAAAGAGGGATTAAGGCCCCTCCCTAAAGAAGCTTAGAATCCTTAAGCTACTTTACAACTTTCTCCTTTGGGGCAGAATGAACTGTGTGGGATTCTTTTGCAGGTACCCCGTCAAGAAGCGACCAGATGTTCAGCACACCTGGACACATGACTCATGGAAGATGACTCCTGCACTGTCCCCCTCCCTGTCCCTCAGCCGATGCCTTAAATAGGGACAGACGAAGGAGACGAGAGTCAGACACTAAAGGGACATCATGAAGTCATGAGCAGATTGCCATAAGATGCACGTGGGACTGCTATGCGGGAGGAGTGATTGACGCCCAATCTTCGTCACAGGAACACACATCCCAGTCATATTTAACCTAGTGATCCACGGACCCCATCTTCGCCATTCTTCACTGGAGACCCCTTCCTCTACATGGTAAAGTGCTTGTTAAAGACTCCCTATCAGTCACGAATTGCCCTTCAAGTGTTCCCCCATTTACTGGCTTTTAATACCTGAACCTCTCATTTCAGAGGGACCAATTTGCAGTGGAATATCCTTGGATTGTGCCTTGTGAAAACCCCACTATCGGATTCCAAGTTCGAGTTCATTAGTAGAAATATCCTTTCATGCCCCTGCAAGCCTGAATGGCGCATTCTTTCATCTTCTGATATTCTTTTTGTGTAAATATATGTAATTTTAATTTAATTCTAACGTGTTTATATACACATTCCTTGTGAGTAGAGCCCCAAGCTCATATGAAATCCTCCGTTTTCTTGTTTTTTATGATTACCTGGACCCATGAAGTTAGATAACAAGGCTAAAATAACGGTAAGTGTTGATACCTGGCTCACAGTAACCGTTTTCCCCAGGTAAAATCATAATAATGGCGACCTTTGGCCTTAGATCTCGTTACTATCAGGTTGCATCCCCCCGCCCACTTTTTTTGTTTGCAACTTGCCGTATCAGCAATTAGCGAAGCTAGCTGGGTGCGAGACAACGACGCACCTTTGCGTAAAATCCAAGTGCATAAGCCAAGGAATTCCACGTGAGTATGATGTGTTTATTTTAGGATAGGAAATAAAACCGTGACTGATCCTAGGAAATAGGGAACGTTAGGGAATGCATAATTCCAATTCTCTGAGAGGAGAGAATTAATAATCGAATCACAAGTCTTGATAGCCTTTGCATGTGGCTTGCATGAGTTCACGTTAGACTAGTTAGAGAAGACTAAGCGTAGCAAAATTTTAAAAGAAAAGGAAATAGCGTGCATATTTTCTCTTTGTATTAATCAAACAATTTTGTTGTCGCGAAATAGTTAGGCACGTGTTTCAGTCCCCCACGTGGGATCGATCAGTTTGCATCACTGACGCTTAGGAAATTTAACCCTTCTCTCTCTCTCTCTCATGTTAGTTGAGATTAGAATTCAAATAGGAAGAAGTTGTTAAGAAAGCGTAAAATTTGGTTACTTTCCATTTAGTTGGCGTATACTCAAGCTCTGTGATAATATTTCCTGTACATCTTATTATTACCATTTTCCCGGTATACGTTATTCTGTGTTACGTAGACCACACCAACCAATCTGTTTACAAACCCAGCCAATTTTCCCGCGTGGTCAGTGGACCCGTAGCCTAGACACCGAGTCTAAAAATAACTCGACCTTCAGATGCCTACACCCTCCCTCCTCACCTCCACCCACCCTGTGCACGTCCTATCCATTCCACTAAATTTTTTTGTTTTACTTTGTTTATAATTGGGTTTGTCTTAGTTTTGTTCTCTTATTTATTGTATTTGGGGGTTATCATTATTGGGGTCCCAACGCTCACTGAGTCTTGAACCTACTGTAACTGTATTGGGACTCCACTAACGGGGAATTTTATTCACAAAATTAAAATCCTAACCCATTCTCGCTACAACCAGCTCAGTCCGTGCAAGGATCCCTAAAACCCTACGTCCTATGAGACGAACCTAAAACCCAACCAATTCTCGCTACAGCCGGCTCAGTCCGTGCGAAGATCCCTAAAACCCTACGTCCTACGAGACAAAACTAAAAAACCCAACCAATTCTCGCTACAGCAGGCTCAGTCCGTGCGAGGATCCCCAAAAGCCTATGTCCTATGAGACAAACACTAAAAATTCCATTTGGGCCAGGGCCACGTGCCCTCCAAACCCTAAAAATATGACGCCGGTCTCGGCCGCCTTGCTCCCGACCTCACGTGACCTTCAGTCTTTGTGTGGTTTACGGTGGGACTTTGTCCCCCTTTTATATGATAATATGTTTTTATGTGTGTTTTTACATAATTTCATATTCACTCCTCGTCGGAGTTAGTTTTTTCTGAATTACCCCTTCCCTGGGGAGGCGCAGGTCCTCTCCTCTCTTAGGCTATGAGATTTCCCCCTCTCGCCTTTGTGATCATAATTCCATTTTATCCTTGGACCCACTCCTCCTCCAGCTCACGGGTACATTCTCTGAGATGGTACGGTTATGCTATTTATTTTCACTAATTTATATGTTAACGGATGACATTGATATTTTTGGATTAATTTGTTTACGCTTGATCATAAGGGTCGGCAATTTTACCATCCGCATCTCATATCGCAATTGGTTTGGACCGCCCTTCTACATGTGTCTTTTATTATTTAAGTTCTATTTTCATATATGCGATGTACGTTATAATATACATTATGTGGTTAACTTTTAGTGTTACCTTAGTCTGATAGTTCCCGTGTTTGTCCTCCTAGGCTAGCCTTCTAGGCTGCTGGTCGGCTTCAGTAGGTTAGCCTAGGAAGTTAGGCAACCTTATGGCTCTTTGCTCCCTCGCCTAAGCTTGGAGGGAGGTTTGGGTTAGGAGAGTTCACGTTCTGTACCTTCGATGATGTCGTCTGGTTCGGATGGGTGTTATTAGGCCTATGTTTTCCCCCTCCCCCTATTTCGGCCTTCCCGATTGGACTCTTGAGTCCTAGTAAGGTTAGGCTAGAATAGTGAGGGTCTTCTTATTCGTAGCCTACTCCTGTCCGAGCCGTCGGTGTCTGGGCAGGCATCCTAGCTTCGTGGGTTCCCCCCCTCTCCTACCGGCCCCCCTCCCCCCTCCCTCCTCCCTTCCACCCTTGGCTGTCTTCGTGTACATCGTGAAGCGTGCCTGGGGTCGGGTGCTCTGAGCCCTATCCCCCCCCCCCCTGTTTTCCATGTCGCTAGCCTAACATTCCTTACCCCTTCCTTTGCATTGAGTGGTTCTCCCTTATCCAGGGTCGCCAATCTCTGTTGATCGGCACCCCGTGGGGAGTTCTTTTGGTGTCTGGGGGTGCTTCCCCACTCCCTGCCCACCACTAATTCATTACCACCTCTTTGCATCCTTTTAGCTTATGGAGTGTATCCTAGTATTCTCCCCCCCTTTGGTTGTTGTTCTCCCATGATCGACGCCTCGTGGGGGGAGGGGGGTTGCTATCGGCGTCCGGGGGGGTGCCCTCCCACTCTCTGGCTGCTGCTGTAGGTTCCCTCCATTTCCCTATCCCCTACCCTTCCCTAGCATCAGGGCGTGACCGAGTTTCTCCCTGCCCAGGGTTGTCGTCCTCTTTAGTCCGTCACCCCGTGGAGAGTTAATGCGGTATCCAATTAGTGTTATCCACCTGACTGGCCTCCGTCTCAGTGTCCGCTCTTCTGCTAGCTATTGTTGTCCTTGTTTTGTTCCCTGTTCTATACAACTAGAACATCGACCATATTCCCTGGGTATCTATCTTGACTTTGGCCAGATCTTACTTCCGCCGGGTTGCTGGGTCTCCCGTTACCCTCTCGTTATTGTAACCACTCCGGTGGGTATGGTGTGTGGTTGGACGGCGCTCACCCCGCCTCCTCCGCCGCCACCATAAGTATGGTGTAACTCGATTCCCCCGGCACCAAGCGGAATTTTATAACCAATGTATCATATCTGTTGTTTTTTTGGCAAACACTAGGGTTAACCATTTTATGCTGTGTATTTTCTTTACCTCTACCGGACTGTGTCCGGGGGTATTGGTAAATCTGCTATTTTGTTTATGACGCATGTTCACACTTTGGACCTTCTAATAACTCCGGATTTACTCCGGCGGTCCCTATCGTTTTACGCATGTATGTTAGATATACCCCCTTATTACCGGGATCTCTCCGGCGGGGTCTGACCGGACCATTGCATGCTCTGTCAGTCATTTTAAATTAAGGCTCAGCTCCGGCACCCAACTCCGGCGTGCCTTATTAGCATACTCATGTATCATCTTTCCATTTATAGATGGTACGTTGTCAGGAGCAGGGGTGCACGGCGGTCCTGCAACAGGCTTGTGGACACGAAGTGTGTCGGTCCCACCCCGGCTGCGCAGTTCGTGTCGGGGACCTGATCGTCTGGCACCCCGACGGATGTGAGGTGTGCTACGCTCTCTACGAGCGAGTGTTGGATGAGTCGGTAAGCTACATGTCCCCTAACCATTGTTCTTTCTTGAGTTTATGACTTTTATTGATATATTTATGACAGTTGGAGATTTCGTTAGTTAGCAATCTCCTTCTTTTAGGCCGACCGCAGCTCCCGCGACTCTTCGCTGTTAACCCTCAAGACCTGGGTCAGTGGCTTTGGGAGGAACGTCGGGTCGGGGAAGCCCTACGTTCTGTCTCAGGATATCTGCAGTATCCTCTACCCTGGTGCCTGGGTCTCAGCGTCCGTCCCGGCGGAAGTAGCCGCCCCCTTGATCGCTGGGATCCGGGAGATGACGGAACCCTCCCATGAAGAAGCGGCCATTTGCGGAGAGGTAGCGGAGGAGGTTGCGGCGATCAACCTCAACCTAGAGCCTATGAGCGTTGACCCGGACCACCAAGCAGGTAAGGGGGTGAGGCAGAAAGTTCTGATCCTCTTTTCAGCTCTCCTTCCTCTTCCGTTTCTTCCTTTAGAGGGCTTGGAAAATCCTCTTACCTTGAGGACAGGTCAAGGTCTACTGTCCCCAAGGTAAAATCTGTGAAAACAAAGACCTTGTCTAAATCCTTCAAACCCCAGAGGTCTCACTCCAGGGCTCCCTTGAAGTCGTCACGGGCCCCTAGCCCCGTGCCGTCTACGAGCAAGGCCCCCCCCCTCTGGAAAGGGATCGAGATCCAAGCAGAGTAAGGCGAGTCCCCCTCGTCCTTCCATTGACCCAGAGTCGTTTGCTGAACTTCTTATGGAGAAGTTCGACAAGAGGGTGGAAGAGAAGTTGACCCAACTCTCCTCCCAGTTGTCTTCCGACCTGAAGTCATCAAACGCCTGTTAAATCCCTAGCAGAGAAGGTGAAAAACCAGGAGAGCTTGATCTCGGGGTTTATGCGCGCCGGGACAGTCGCTCAGCCCTTGGCTGTTCCGGACGCTTCCGGTCTTCCCCCCTTCGATAAGGGAAACCCTTGGCGCCTGGCGCTTTATGCTCCTCAGCATGAAGACACCCTCACCATTGAAGGTCTGGGTACTCGCAGGTTGGAGGAACTAGAGTTCTTCCCACCTGGCTTGCTACCCCCCTTCCCAGGTTATGCCAGGCTTACCGAGGAAGCCTGGATAAGATCGGACAAGGTCCCGAAAGAAACCGTCATCTTTCCAAGGGACCAGGCTTAATCCACCCTGTTGCGCACGCTTACAGAGTGGCAAGCCGAGAACACGAAACTTACCCCTGTCAAGGGTTCGTTTACAATGTTCTCGGTGGGAGATACTATCCCCACCCCCTGCACGACTAAGGTAGCCCTGCTTACCAGTCAGGCAGGCATTGAGGGCAAGCCCCTTCCACAACTCCGGGAGACAGATCCCACCTCTCTAGTCTTCCCCGGAGATTCTGATTTTTGGAAGGGAGCTCCGGCCACTTTTACGGTGGGTAGGCTCGACCCTGACTGCGCTTCTGCCCTCTTCAGCGAGCAGCTTCCGAAAATCCCGGATTCTCTCCTGAAGAACGAAGCTGAGACCAAGGGCAGGTTAAGTCGGTCCCTACATTCCCTGACTTTGGCGGAGGCAACTTCGGTTGTCTATAATGAAGAAGCCCTCTTTCAGGTCCTTACTAAATCCCTACTGGCGGGGTTCCAGCAGGACCTATATGATTTCACAGTGGCTCGGATGAACTGCCGGAAACACATCTTTACGGCAGCCTCTATTCGGCACGAGCCCAATAGGCTCATGAAGAGCTCCATCTGGGGGGCTAATCTCTTTCCCCAGGAAGAGGTAGACGCAGTCCTGACGGAAGCTACCAGGGCTAACCAAAGCCTCCGCTCCCGCTGGGGTCTCCCCTACAAGCGGAAGTTAACGGAGTCCGCCGGACCTCATCCCAGACCCGGGAAGAGGTTCAAGAAATTCAAAAGGCCTCCTACCCAGACGGTGCTGCAGGCTGTTCCGGTCTCTCCAGCCGGCCAGCCTTCAACCTCTAAGACTCAGCCTCAACCACAGTATGTGCTGGTTCAACCAGTCCAGCACACGCTCGCCTCCCCTACATACGTAATGTCTCCGGCTTACAATGCTTCATTCGAAAGTCATGGGGCATTTCGGGCATTTAACCGAAACGCCAGGGGAAGCAGAGCCAGAGGCTCCTTTAGAGGCAAGTCGGCATCTCGCTCCATCTCCCGAGGGAGAGGAGGCCGAGGTAGCAGAGGAGGCAGATCATCTCCCGCCCAGTGGGACTCCTCAGGTAGGTGGGAGGCTGTATCATTTTCGGGACCAATGGACCTTCAGTCCGTGGGCCCACAGCATAGTCTCCAAGGGCCTGGGTTGGAGTTGGAGCAGAGGCCCTCCTCCACTAGTCAGGTTCCATCAATCACCATCCAAAGCCCTCCAGGACTTCGTGAAGGACCTACTACAAAAGAGGGCTATAAAGAAAGCGAGGCACTTGAAGTTTCAGGGCAGACTGTTCAGCATTCCGAAGAAAGGCTCCAGTCAGCAAAGGGTAATCCTAGACTTGTCTCGTCTCAATTTATATATTCAATGCGACAAATTTCGCATGCTCACAATCTCGCAGGTTCGGACCCTACTTCCCCGTGGAGCCGTAACCACCTCTATAGATCTTTCAGACGCCTATTATCACGTCCCGGTTGCGAGAAGGTTCTCTCCTTATCTGGGGTTCAGACTAGGAAAGCAAGCGTACTCGTTCAGAGTCATGCCATTCGGGCTCAACATAGCCCCCAGAATTTTCACCAAACTGGCAGATACAGTAGTTCAACAACTACGGTCTCAAGGGATCATGCTAGCCGCATACCTGGACGATTGGATAATTTGGGCACCCAACGCCAGCGAATGTCGGAAAGCAACAACCATAGTAATCGGTTTTCTGGAATCTCTAGGCTTCCAAATAAACAGGGAGAAGTCCCGCCTAGTTCCGGAGAGCCGCTTTCAGTGGTTGGGAATCCAGTGGGACCTACACTCACAGAAGCTTTCTCTTCCGCCAGCCAAGCGGAAAGAAATAGCCAAAGCAACCACGCAATTCCTCATGAACAGGAAAGCTTCCCGCCGTACCCAAGAAAGGGTCTTAGGTTCCCTTCAGTTTGCTTCACTAACGGATCTACTCCTGAAAGCCAAACTGAAAGACATAAACAGAGTATGGCGGAGACGTGCCAACATCAGATTCAGAGACAAGGTGTCTCTAATTCCGCAAGTACTGAGGAAGAGACTCCGGCCCTGGACAACAGTGAAGTGCTTATCAAAGTCAGTACCGCTCCAGTTCCCCCCTCCGGCATTAGTGATTCACACGGATGCTTCTCTGAGCGGGTGGGGAGGATACTCTCAACACAAAAAAGTGCAGGGAACATGGTCCACTATGTTCCGCCAGTTCCATATCAATATTCTCGAAGCAATGGCAGTCTTTCTAACCTTAAAGAAACTGCGTCCAACCAGACTAATCCATATAAGGCTGGTCTTGGACAGTGCGGTAGTGGTGCACTGTATAAACAGGGGAGGTTCCAAGTCGAGCCGGATCAACCAAGTCATGATAGCAATATTCTCCCTAGCAAACAAGCACCAGTGGCATTTGTCAGCTACCCATCTGGCAGGAGTTCGGAATGTCATTGCAGACTCTCTGTCCAGAACAACTCCACTGGAGTAGGAATGGTCCCTGGACAAAACATCATTCGAGTGGATTTGCAGTCAGGTCCCAGGTCTCCAGGTAGATCTGTTTGCCACAGAAAGCAACCACAAACTTCCATGTTATGTGGCCCCCAACCTGGACCCTCTGGCTTACTCCACAGATGCGATGTCAATAGATTGGAACAAGTGGCACAAGCTCAGGACATTCAAAGGTCAAGTGGCTCTGGTAGCGCCCAACTGGCCGAAGAGCAACTGGTTTCCTCTTCTTCTAGAACCGAAGCTCCGGTACATGCAGATCCCCAGACCAAAATTGACACAAATAGTACAAACTCGGACTGTGTCAGCTTCCTCAAGAGTCCAAGATGCCCTAGCTTTGTGGATTTCATGAAATTTGCAGCTCAGAAAGGTGCTAATATTGATCCCGTTAATACACTGTTCTTAGAATCAGACAAAAGGGAATCTACCCTCAGACAATATGACTCAGCAGTCAAGAAATTAGCACTGTTCCTGAAAGAATCTGAAGCTACAGAAATGACCACGAACCTTGCAATCTCGTTCTTCAGGTTATTGTTCGAAAAAGGTCTTGCCTCTAGTACCATTACTACAGCCAAATCAGCTTTAAGAAAGGTATTTTTACATGGCTTTAATATTAACTTAACTGATTCTTATTTTTCATCAATTCCTAGAGCATGCGCTCGTTTGAGACCAGCAACCCGTCCACACACGGTTTCCTGGTTCTTAAATGACGTTCTTAAATTAGCATCAGATACTGATAATCAGAATTGTTCATTCTTAAGTCTGTTAAGGAAGACCTTATTCTTAATTAGTTTAGCTTCAGGTGCTAGAATTTCTGAGCTGTCAGCTCTATCTAGAGAACCGAACCATGTTGATTTCCTCCCGTCAGGAGAAGTTCTGTTAGCCCCAGATCTCAAGTTTCTCGCTAAAAATGAAGATCCGTGAGATAGATGGTCCCCATGGAAGGTTGTCCCCCTTCCACAAGACCTGTCATTGTGCCCAGTCTCTACCTTAAAGGCTTATTTAGACAGAACCTCTAATATATCTTCAGGCCCTCTTTTTGTGAGAGAAAGTGGAGGAACTATTTCTCTGAAGGCCACCAGACAACAAATTTTGTACTTTATTAAACAAGCTAACCCAGATTCAGTTCCTAAGGTCCATGATATCAGGGCGGTGGCCACCTCCACTGATTATTTCCATCATATGAATTTTGACGATCTCAAAAAATATACGGGTTGGAAATCACCTTCGGTGTTCAAACGCCACTACCTCAAATCCCTAGAGGCTCTAAAATTTTCCACAGTGGCGGTAGGAAGCATTGTTCCTTCCTCTGACTGATCTCACTGTGCATTCCTAACTGTTCTGTCACTCTCTCTCTCACCTACCTGCCTCGTTTACTCCCCTTACCGTCTTCTTTGGGTCAGGCATGCCTCACAGCCTGACTCCTGACCATATTGCATATTGGCTATTGTTCCTATTTGTTAGTATTTAAGCCAATTATAACTGTGTTCTGATGTTCTGTATTTCATGTTTACTTTGGGGCATGGTTCCCCCATCTTGTTATTCTCACGTTATTGTACAGATTTTCGGCTTGGGTAATTAAAACTCACTTTTACTAATTGTTTTATTTCTTTCCATCACAGTAGTTTTCCAAGAGCTTCACCCAGCTGGTATGTTTAATTCTCTGTTATAATTTCACCGGGTGACACAGGTCAAAGCCCAGAAAAGGGATTTTGACAAAGGAAAAATCTATTTCTGGGGGAAGACCTGTGTCACCCGGTGACCCGCCACTATTCCTTCTTTTCCCCCCCTAGGTAAAATACCAAGGTTGGGGGGGGGTGCTAACCTGGAATGACGATATGGCGGCTGAGTTGTTGGTAGTCGGGGAGCTGGTGCGGGCGTTGTAACGGCACCTCGCTCTGGGGGATTTTGAGATTGGGAACGTCTACAGGGCAGAGGCCTGTGGTAGTGACAACACTCACCCTTTCCTATACACGACTCCATTTTATGGAGCTCGCACTGGGGGGTAGTAACCCCAGCATTGCATTTAGCTTTTCTCTGGTATGTTTAGCAATGAATTTACCTAGAAATGTGTGCTAGATGGTAATTTCACCGGGTGACACAGGTCTTCCCCCAGAAATAGATTTTTCCTTTGTCAAAATCCCTTTGCTGAAGCGTACACTCTTCACACCTGTAAGTTAATTTTGAAAACACCAAGGCTTTGTAGGCTCAACGTCCGAGTTCAGTCTGCATCCTGTGAAGTGCGAGACAGAACTTTCAGTTCATCCATTGCTTTCAAGAATTTTGCCTTGATATATTTCAGATGTGGAATTCAAGTCAGCTTGCTATAAAAAAAAAAAAAAAAAACCTTATTTCACCAACAAATGGGATGCTCTGCCCATGTACAAACAGATCTGGATCAGGATGACATCCTCTCATACAGCAAAAGTGTATGGTTACCATTTTACTAGCAGAAAATCTAAACCCATTCATCTCAGCCCAATTTATTATATTATCAATGAACAGTTGAAGGCGGCCATACATTCATAAAGAACCCTCAGAATGCCATATCTCCATGTTGTGTCATTAGCCTTCTCAAGATCAAAGAAAACAGTGATTTGATGCTGTTTGTTAGCAAAAGCATCACATACTGAAGATTCCATTTGAACCAACACATCAGTTGTGGAGAGCATACTTCGAAAACCAAACTGAGCAGGAGACAGATATTTACCACACTCCAAGTACCACATCAAACGTGTGTTCACCATTTTTCCATAATCTAACAGACATGATGTCAGTGCAATAGGACGATAATTTTCCGTCTTGAATGAGTCTTCCCCTGGTTTCACGAAATGGCAGTAATTTTAACTTCCCCCATAACTTAGGGAAGACGTGTTCTTGGAAAATTCTGTTAATAAGGCTTAGTACAATAATTCTGATATTTTTGGGGGTATGCTTAATCACTGAATATGTTATATCATCCAGTCCTTGAGCTGATTCACTACATTTACTTAAAGCTGATTCAAATTCTCTCATAGTAAGAGGTACACTGTATTGTTCATTCCTTGATGTTCAATTTCGACCTGTTCCATTAGCCATCTTTGAGCTGAATAAGGTTTGTCATCATTTTTCTTCGCAACATTAGCAAAATGTTTAGCACTCACATTTGCTACTAACCGGGGATATGATAGTTCACACCCATTGATCTTGATAATTGGAGGTTGACAAGGAGTAAATCTACCTTTTATTTTTCTAACTTTCTTCTAAACTGAAGTCAAGGGTGTTTTCGAATTTAGTGAAGATATGAAAATTGTCCAAGATTCCTTTCATGCTCTTTCAATTTCCATTTTAGTGAAGATATGAAAATTGTCCAAGATTCCTTTAATGCTCTTTCAATTTCCAAGTGGAAATGAGCTCCTGCTTTTCAAAATTCAATACGGTAATACATTTTTGTCTGCAATATCTGGTGAAAGCTGATCTCATATTTCTATGAGTTTCCTGGCATTTACCAGTCCACCAGGGAACTGGTTGGTGGATAAATATGCCCGAAGCCCTAGGTGTTGACTAAGACAAGCCGAAAATATAATTGTATTCAAAAGTCAAGAGCATCATCTACACAGGGAAAGTCATCAGCAGAGTCATCTATTGAGGTGTGTTTCTGGATTGTCACCCAATCAGCTTTACCAATGTTCCATTTAGGTAGCCTTGAAGATGGAGAATTTGAAGCTACATTAGCCACTAATGGAAAATGGTCACTGCTAAATATATCATTTATCAATCTCCAACTAAAATCAATAAGGCAGTCATCACTGCATATTGATAAATACATTGCTGATAATGTGCCTGTGTGAATGTGAAAATGCGGACTCCCTCGTGTTGAGGATTCTCACATTTTCGCCTTCTATAATGGATTTGCACACCTATCACTTGAAATGTAGGCTGGATACTAATAAAATTTTGTGGGGTGTCATTACGGACACACAAAACTACACCCCCATGGCTTCCTATATTCATGTTCTAGGTGAAATGATGGGCTGTACACTCTCGTGGGCTTGGACACGTATTGTTGCCAATCATAGTCTACTGCAAAGCTATACATACAGGGGACACTTCTGATATGAGCAGCCTTAGTTCTTCCCATTTAGCCCTTAACCCCTGACAGTTCCACTGGAGAAAATAAATGAATTCTACTTTACTTTTGAGGCTGTAAAACTGGAGCCTCTTTTAAGTGCTTTCATCTTATTGCCTTGCTCCTTCTTTTTCCCGGAAGGAGACGGATTATTTATGGCTGCCTTCCTTTTCAGAAGGTTATCAATCTCAGGAGCACCAGACAATGCTGGCGCTGCATGAGGAGGGCTGTGAGGGTCAGACAAAATTGGTGCATCCTCCATAGCGTCAGGAACACCAGTTATAGCTGCTGCAGGCTCCAGGGAGACACAAGCACCAGATACTGATAATAGAGCCTCCAACAAGGCAGGAGTGCCAGCCATAGCTGGTGCAGCCTCCAAAGAAGCTGACACACTAGGTATAGCTTTTACAGCCTCCAGAGAGGCAGGAGTGCCAGGTACATCTAGCACTGCCTCTGAAGAGGCAGGAGCGCCAGAAATCACTGGTACTGCCTCCGAAGAGGCAGGAGCACCAGAAACTACTGGTAGTTGCCTCCAAAGAGGCAGGAGCGCCAGAAATCTCTGGTGCCACCTCTAAAGAGGCAGGAGTAACAGAAACCACTGATGCAGCCTTCAAAGAGGCAGGAGTGCCAGAAACCACCGGCACAGCCTACAATGAGGCAGGAGTACAGGTTGCTAACATTGCCAAGGGAAGCACCTTGGGTAGCATTATATTTCTTAAGACTGTTAGTAGCAATACTGGAAAAGTATATTCCAGGTCTAACATACTGACTTAACACTTTCTCTTTTGCCTCTAAATGTGATACATTCACTTACCCTTAATGTCTGTATCTCCTTTTCCATGACGTACACATCACAATTCTGTGAAGATGGATGATTCTCTCCACAATGTATACATCTTACTTCTTTATAACATACACCATGCTCTGGTTTATTACATTTAGCACATGTGGCAGGCTTGCCTTGTAGCTTCTGCCTACAAGACCCTAACATGTATTATCAGCATTCTTGGCAATAAAAATGTCTCCTCAGTCTTGGAATATACAGTATTACTTTACCTAAAAACATAACCATGCAGCTTTTATTACATTAAGTAATTGTGTCAAATTAAAAATAATAATTACATTTGGAAGTGAACTAAGGGTCCATTGATCTTCTTCATTCTCTCAACTCTAATTACACCTTGATCCTTTAATTCTTCTACCAGCTTCTCTTCTGAGTACGTCTTCAGTTGGGGTGCAAATAACATTCCCTTGGTGTGATTCCAAAAAGCATGTACTTAGTAGTCTACTTTAACTCCTCCAAGACACGATAATGCTTTTAATTTTTCACTTTCGTTTGCTGAGGCTGATCCTACTGTCAGTTTTCCTCAACCTTTAGGTGATATCTTATGCTCTCGGCCACAAAACTTCACATTATCTCTATGCACATATAGAGATTAAAGGTCAAATACTTGTTATAAAAGGTTTCAAATATTCCTGGTCCTATTTCGCATACATTTCTAGTCAATTTCTCTTTGCTCCATGCTGGAGAATAGGGTTCCAGTGTGATTACACTATGTTTCCTAGTCTTTTCCAAACAAAGGTTGTCAGAGGAAGTTGCAATGGTCATCATCTGTGCTAAAATGGTATCATCAGAACACCCAGGGGTACTTGAATCTTTATTCCTACTACTATAATCATAAAGATCGAATATCAAAGAAAAAAAAAAGGAAAATCAAACCTGAAAACCCTAAAAAGATATCATCAGCCTTCCATGGAGTTCATTCATCCACCAATGGCACAAGATATAGCAGAAAGTCTGCTATAGATGTCTGAGAAGACAAAACACTGTGCCTTCTGCACCAATCTCTAAAAATTGTCCACTTAGTCTGATATACTCTATCAGAGGACTGCCTCCTGCATTTGGCAATAGACTGCGAAGCTGACCTTGAAAACCCCTTCTTTCTAAGAAGTTTCCTGATAGTTTGTAGCCTGCCATGACCAGAGTAGACAACCCCTGATGAAAACAACAGAAGTGGGGTTGTTTTAGAAGATGAGGTTTTTGAGATAAAAGTCTCTTTTGTTGGCCAAAAGGGAGCAGCTAGAATCATCGACAGATTGTGATGGGCCTGGAACTTGTTGATCACCTGCTTTACCATACTGAGAGGGGGGAAAGCATAGAGGGTCCTGAGGCATGGCATCAGTTGCCCATGCTAAAGGCGAGCAAAACAGGGGGAGACAATGGTTCCTGGAAGTTGTGAACAGGTCTATGAATGGAGTTCCCCACAACTTTCATAGATCCGAGCATACCTGCGGATCCAGTGTCCACTCCGTGGGTAACACTTAAGCAGATCCTTGCCATCTCGTAAAGGGAGAAAGAGTGTGTTTCCCCCTCGGTTCTTGATGTATGACAGGGCAGTTGTACTGTCAGAGTGCACTGCCACTGTCTTGTTGCACACTTCCTCATTGAAAAATTGCAACCCCAGATGAACTGCCTTCAGAGCTTTGACATTTATATGCCACTTTCTTTGTTCCAGGGACCAAGTCCCTGAAACTTCCTTGATCCCTAACAGAGCTCCCAACCTAGATTCGACACATCTGAGTAAAAGTCTAGGTTGGGGTTTACTGGAAGATGAGATTTCCCTTTTATTTTGAGGGTCACCCGGAACACGAATGTATCGGGGTATTTCTTCCAATTCAAGCTGATTCCTAAAAAAGTACTGAAACAGTCTCATATGAAGTTTGCCCAGAAGAACAAACTGTTCTGTGGATGATAATGTCCCCAGGAGGTGCATCCATTCGTTGGTGGAGCACTGATCTAAAAGGAAAAACCTGCTCACTGTCTTCAGGCAAGACTCTATTCTTTTTGGGGAGGGAGAAACCCGAAAACTCCAAGAGTCTATTACCAACCCTAAATAAAGAATCCATTGTGATGGAATCAGCTGAGACTTCTGAAAGTTGATCATTAATCCCAGATCCTGGGCCAGGACAAGGGTCCTTTGAAGGTCCTCCAAACATTTCTCTCTTGATTGGGCCCATAGGACCCAATCGTCCACATAGAGGGAGATCTTGATTCCCATCAGATGGAGCAATTTCGCTAGGGGAGCGAGAACTCTGGTAAACATTTGCGGTGCTGTCAATAAACCAAAACATAGAGAGTGGAACTGCAACACTGTTTCCGTACATGAACCTCAGAAACTTCCTTGATTCCCGATGTACTGGAATGTGGAATTATGTGTCCTGCATACCTATTGATGTCATCCAGTCTCCCTGGCAAATGGATGACAGGATGGTTCAAATTGTCTCCATCCTGAACTTTGTCTCTTGTATGAAGACTTTCAGGGTGCTGACGTCGACGACGGGCCCCCAGCCCCTTGACTCCTTGGGCACCACAAACATACGGTTGTAGAATCCAGGGCAGTTCACATTCTCAACTAGTTCTATGGCCTTCTTCTTGAGGAGGGACGACTTTTCTTCTGAGAGGGCCAAAGACTTCTTTGAGCCTTTGGAGTAGGCTGTCAAGGTTACTGGAGTGCTGACTAAAGGCAGCTTTTCTTTGAAGGGGATGGTATAATCTTCCCTTAAGACATTGACGATCCAAGGTTCCACCCCTCTTTCTCTCCACTTCTCCCAGAAGAAAAGGAGCCTGGCTCCTCTAGAAGTTTGGAGGACGAAATTCTCACTTGCAAGATACGGAACAGGTTGAGAATTTCTTAATGGCTCTTGAGACAAACCTGCTGGAAGAGCGAGCTCCAGCAAAAGATCTCTGTCTGCTGCCATGAAAGGGACGCATCTGCAGGGGGGAGACTGTCCTGGAGGCATGAGCGGGCATCTCTTTAGGCTGCCTAGAGGATTGGGCAAGAAGGTCTTGAGTGCTCTTCTTCTTTAGATCTGAAGAAATCTCCAGAACTGTGGCCTGGCGGAAACAAGTGGTGACAGTCCAGTGGGGAAAACAGAAGTGCTGACTTCTGTTAGGGAGTTACTCCCTTAGAGGTGTAGGAACACCACAGTTCCCTCTTTTTATGAATTACCATTGTGTAAAGGGAAGCTAACTCCTGGGAACCATCCCTGATCCCTTTGTCAATGCACCAGAGAACCCCCAGCCAGTTGGAGGCACTATCTTCAGTAACAACAGGGCAGTCCTTAATCTTATGGGCTAGAGAGCCCACACCCCAGTGAAGGAAACTCAAAACCTCGAACACTTTACAATCACAATTTTTGAAAGTAAATTGTATTTTTCCTAACTATACAAACCTGAGGTACTTTACATTAGGAATTACTTTCAGCGTAGGCTGGAAACGGCCATTAAACTCTTGAGCAAGGTGGTTAGGCAGTAACTACTGCCAGGTAGGCGTGAATACCCGCCTGCCTGGATGTAAACATTCGAGTTTGCCTTTCGGTCCAGGTTCAGAATGAGGGGTGGCATGAGGTGGGCATAGTATGTAATGTAAAGGACCTCAGGTTTGTATAGTTAAGAAAAATACAATTTACTTTCAAAAACTGTGATTTGTTCCGACACAATATACAAACCGTCGGTCCTTTACATTAGGAAGACTCACTGGTTGGAGGGAGGAATCTGAGTGAGTCTCCTGAACTGACTGGAGTTCTGCACACCTGGGCTGCTCCTCCTGGTCGAAAGAGCGAGGAGGAGTACCGTGCCTCTGACATATTGTAGGAACTGAAGATCAAATGTCAGATACTGGACCTTTTCGCATGAGTGAGGAAACGTAACTCATGAGTGAGGAAACGTAACTCCTATGAAATAGGCTGGAAGGATCTAGAGTCGGAGGCAGTAAGGAAAAGCCGAGATAGAGTTCCCTTATTGCCAGTCTCTCCTTCCTCCCCTTGCTAGAGGAAGGAGCAGAATTGCTTCTATGATTCTATAAGAAGAATAGAATGGTGCTTGATGTGTAGTCTTACCACATCAGTGCCAGTTCCAGCAGTTATTGGTTCAAGTCCTATTCTCATCCCTAAGGAGAAGATGGAGGGTGTGGAAGGAGGAGGAAGAGAGGCCAAGTCACTCTCGGAATCCTTCTCACTTCCAGAACCAACACCGTAGGCGAGATGCTACTCGTCCTCTCGAAGGAGCCGGGTAAGACAACACAACTTGTTGAGCAGCCACCACAGAGCCAAGGAAAAAAGGTTCCAAGGGCCTGTGGGCAAGACCAAAGAAAGAAGACAAGAGTGTGGTCTAAGAGACCACGTCTTGCTTCCAGCCGACAGAAACTCCGGAATGCGAGGAACAGACCAAGCCATCGACTTCGTGAGCTCTTGGGTGGAAGGTACCGGTATCGTCGTCGTCAGCTGCCGAGTACCTCCTGTGATCGCTTCACGAAGTCAGGAGGAAGATGTGTCCTTAGACTCTTCTTCCTTGGGAGAGACAGTATTAATGAAAACGTTGATGACATCCTGGTTAGGAATGTCGAGCCTTTTGGAAAGTACCACAGCTCCCTAATAGGACAAAGTAACGAATGATCTGGATCATCGACACAAAGTCCAAGGAGGAGGGGAACAAGAAGGACTCGAACCCGACAGCAGATGCCAATGGATTCGGAGTCCACCTACGACATCCGAGCAGGAGTCGAGGTATGATCCCCATCCCTGTTCTTCCATCTTCTACGCCAAGGCCGGAGTAAAATGAGAGATGGTCCTAAGAGGGCATATCTCTATCCGATGACTCTTGTAAGGCGCGTGCAGAGCATGGACAGGAACCCTAAACGAGAGTCACATGCCACCCAGGTAACAGTTCCCTGGGACGGCATGACTGAAGCAGCTTCTCGTCCGTAGCTAACTCTCGACTGAGGAGAAGAAGGCTACTTCAGATAGAAGACTAGGTCGCAAGGGCCTACGTTCTTCACAAATGAAAGGGAGAGAACCAACCCTCGGCGAAGAAGATGAGGAAGTCCAGACTTGAAGAGCGACTCTGACCCAAGAAGAAGTTCTGTCAACGACACCATCAGCGGAATGTACAGGGGCGCCTTCAGTATCTACGTAAAGGGCTGCTGGAAGAGAAGCATTACCACTCGGTTACGCTTCTCCAAATACGCCCTTGGCCATCAAACCTAAGACACAGCCCAAGGAACGACAGCTTAGGCAAGGTTATCACAAATCGTGGGTTTGTATTAATAAATATCAAACACATGTATATATAATAAAAAATACATAAAGATCCCACTGGGATAATAAGAGCTTAACAACAGTCAGGCAGAGAGAACCAAAAACACATCTGCAACGCATGACGGCCGAAAGCAAACTGGAATGTTTATATCTGGGCAGGCGGGTATTCCCACCAACCTGGCAGTAGTTACTGCCCAACCACCTTGCTCAAGAGTTTAACGGCCGTTTCCAGCCTACGCCTGAAAGTAATTTCTAATGTAAAGGACCGACGATTTGTAAATCGTGTCGGAACAATAAGCTCTTAAGAAGGTGGATGAGTTCCGACGAACTGAACATAATCTTTGCTGACGCAAAAGCAGATCTGCAAGAGGAATCAATCAGCCCAGACAGGGAAGTTCCCCTGGGAGGAGGGAGAAATTCCCAGAGAAGGAGCTTCCCTGGTGGCATAAGATAATTGTCTCCTCTTAGACAATCTGGAAGGGGGGAAGCTGAAGATGGCTCTACCCTGGTCCCTCTTCTCCATCAATATTTCTGAAGGCTTTCTTGGCAGAAGAAAGCACGAACCTGGGCAGCCTCGAAGAATCAGAAGACTGCGACTCCATAAGGAAGGCAGAAGCGGGCGAAGAAGGTGCTGCAGGCAAAAAGAAACTCAGGAAGGTAGTGAGAAGATACCTTAGCAATGACGCATAAGCTGAAGGACGAGCGTCTTGAGCAAGCACCTCTTCCTCCTCGTCTGAGGATACAAGAGACAAAGCCAAGTCCATAGGTTGGGGGGCCAATGAAGCCTTCTTGAGCAGGCTCAGAATACTGTCAAGCTTGCTCTGAATTGGGTCCACAACGGTGGGCGATTGCATGCTAGAAGCGGGTAAAGTTTGAAGTGCAAAAGACTGATGCACGGAAGAAGGTGCTGGACATTTTACTGCATGAAAATCACCAACAGCAGTCGGAGCCGAAGCATCGGCAGTAGAAGCACGACAATTGGAGGAAAGAGGGCGCTCCTTACCTTGCAGACCTTACAGTTCGTTCGGGTTGCCCCAGATCCCTCAGTGCGAGGCACCTCTGATGTCTACCAGAGAATTGCTAATGCATCTTCCAGTATATTTTGCATCTTCCAATCTTGGATGGTCTTAGATGCATCTTAGATATTTGTCGAGCTTATTCTTAAACACATCTATGCTCACTCCTGATATGTTCCTCAGATGAGCTGGTAGCGCACTGAATAGATGATGCATTATCGATGCTGGTGCTAGGTGGATTAATGTCCTGTGTGCTTTCCTTAGTTTTCCTGGTATAGTTTTGGGCACTATTAATCTACCTCTGCTTGCATTTTCTGATATTTCTAGCTCCATAATGTTTTTGGTAATTCCTTCTATCTGTTTCCATACCTGGATTATCATGTAGCGTTCTCTTCTCCTTTCGAGACTATATAAATTTAAGGACGGTAGTCTTCCCCAGTAGTCAAGGTCCTTAACTTCTTCTATTCTAGCTGTAAATGACCTTTGTACACTCTCTATTTGTGTAATATCCTTTTGGTAGTGTGGGTACCATATTATATTGCAATATTCAAGTGGACTACGTACGTACATTTTATAAAGCATAATCATGTGTTCGGCTTTTCTTGTTTTGAAGTGCTGGGACAACATTCCCATTTTTGCTTTGCATTTTGCCAATAGTATTGCTATTTGATCATTACATAACATATTCCTATTCAACATCACACCAAGGTCTTTAACTGTTTCCTTATTTGTGATTGTCTCGTTATTAGGTCCTGTATATGCAGATAGCATTCCTTCTTTATCACCATGGTTTATTGATTCAAATTTATCAGAGTTAAATACCATCCTATATACCTCTGCCCACTTATATATTTTGTTTAGGTCTCTTTGTAGCAAGTTCCTATCTTCATCACAAGTAATTTCTCTACTTACTCTTGTGTCATCGGCGAAACTTCTCACTACCGAGTCCTTAACATTACTGTCTATGTCTGCAATCATAATCACAAACAGCAATGCAGCTAACACCGTACCTTGTGGCACACCGAATATTACCATAGCTTCATCCGATTTCTCGTCGTTTGCAATCACTATCTGTTTTCTTTTTTGCAAAAATTCTTTTATCCATCTTCCTACTTTGTCCACAATGCTATGTTTTCTCATTTTTTTTCACTAATATATCATGGTCTACCCTGTCAAAAGCTTTTGCAAAGTCTAGGTAAACCACATCTTTTTTTTTTTTATTTATCACATTTTTATACAGTATATGCTTTCATGGTGGACTAACAGTTGGGTTTGTGTACTTTTTCCAGGTACAAAACCATGCTGTCCTATATTAAACAAACTATTTTTCATTAAATGTTTCATTATATATTTTTTCATTACCCTTTCATAAACTTTCATAATATGAGATGTCAGACTTACAGGCCTATAATTACTTGCCTCTAGTCTTGATCCACCTTTGAAAGTAGGGGTAATTACATGCTAATTTATGCTCATCATAAATCTTGCCTGTATCTATACTTTGTCTTAATAATATTGCGAGCGGCTTTGCGATTGAATGTACCACTTTCTTTAACAAAATGGCAGGTACGCCGTCTGGTCCTGCTGCTGATCCATTTTTAATTTCATTAATAGCCTGCACAATATTGGCTTCAGCAATATCTATGTCCGATAAATATTCACTATTTTCATCTCTTATTTCTGTATCATTATCTTCATTATCAATTCTAGGTGTAAATTCACTCATATCTTTCTGCTAATATGTTACATATTTCCTTTTTTTCATTTGTTAATTGCCCTTCAATTCTTGGAGGGCCTATTTCTACTCTTATTTTATTCATCTCTTTTGCATATGAGTAAAAAAATTTTAGGGTTTTGCTTGATATTTTGTAGGGTCCTTTCTTCTAGGTCCCTTTTTTCATTTTCTTTTGACTATATAATCTTTTGTTCTGCATTTTCTATCTTACTTTTTAGTTCCATCACTTTCCATGCATTCTTTTCTTTTGCAAGACCTTTTTTCCACTTTCTGATTTTCTGGAACAAGATCCTTCTGTCTCTTGGTATGCGTGACTGATGTTTACTTTTCTTCTTCAGTATATATTTTTCCACTATTTCCTCTAATATTTTATATAATATATCCATATTTACCTGTATATTATCACTTATGAATATGTTTTCCCATTCTTTGTTTAATCCTTCATTTATTTTTGACCAATTTATATTCTTACTATAGAAATTGTATTTTCCATATCTTTCCCATTTTTTTGTCTCTTGTTTATCTCTGTTTTCATGTGCTTTGGAACGGACTGTTAATTCTATGACATTATGGTCTGAAATACTCGTATTATACACTATTATTTCTTGAACATAGTTCACCTCGTTCACAAATACTAGGTCTAAAATATTATCCTTTCTTATTGGCAGGTGATTTATTTGCTGAATGTTATGTTCTAGTAGCATATCTAATAGCTTTTCAAATTGCCTCTTATCTTCTGTGCTACTATTACTCTCTTTTTTTATATGTATAAAAGCAACCACAGTCTCCTATTCATTCTTTCCATTCTACGAAAGGAAAGTTAAAGTCTCCGGATAAGAGTATAGTCCAGTCTTTGTGATTTCTACATATATCATCCAATTTGTCAATTATTATGTCAAACTCTTTAGTATTAGGAGGTCTGTATATTACAATGTTCACTAATTTTTCAGATTCAAATTCTAGCGCTATTAATTCACATTCTGTGTTACTGTATTTCTCACAGATTTTTCTTTGATTGGCGTCTCTCCCATATATCGCGGTTCCCCCTTGATTCTTATTTTTTCTATCTGATCTATTTGTTTGGAAACCCTCTATCTGATCATCAGTACCAGTCTCTTGGGAATACCAGGTTATGGTTTCACTTATATTCATTATTTCTATTTTTTTTTCAATTTGGGTTAGTTCTTCTAAGAACTCTACCTTTCTTTTTGAGTTACTCAAACTAAACCCTGCACATTCATCACTATGATGGTTTGTGTGTTATCTCCATTATCTAATATGGGTAATAATAAGGATTTTCCCATGTCTCTTTCCTGTTCTGATATGTTGTTCTTTTCTTCATTTCCAGAAATTCGTACATTAAAAAATCCAACTTTTCCATTATATTTGATCTTCTGTCTTCATATTTATTAATTTTGTGCATATACCTGCATTTATCTCCATATCTGCACCATTCCCTAGCATCATAGATACATTGCTTGTTCCTTGCACTATATCTAGGTGCTGATGCCTCATATCGTGGTGCTGACATTTCGTAATGTGTTGTTGGCTTGCTTTTTTCCTTCATCACATGTTCTTTGTTCCTTTCTTTGTTTGCTTCATTTTTACTTTGAATTTTTATATGAATTTGATTTTGATTTTTATTCTTCATGGCTATAGGATGCATATACCTACATTTTTTATTAAACCTACATCCATTTCCTTCTCTCCAGTTTTTACATATTTTTGGATGTAGATCACTGCATTCCTCATCATAGCCATTTAGATATGCACATTTGCCATAGATCTCATAATTGTGGCATATCTTGGGATGTTTGTAAAAACATCTTTCACCAAACCTGCAATTCCCTCTTTTCAAAAGGGTGCATACTGTGTCTTTCTCTTCTTTTTTTCTTGCTCTTTCCCATCAGTATGAAGATCCAGGTACAACCTCTTTGGGATTTTATTTTGATTTATCATGTCATAATTTATTTCTTCATATGTATGCTGCTGTATTGCATCATATGTAGAATCTATGAGTTTCTCTGCATCCATAATCTTATCCTGTTCTTTGTTTTCATTATTTTTTTCTATCTCTTCAATCTTATTTTCTTCTTTTCCATTTTCCTCTCCTTCATCTTCTTCATCCTCCACAATTTGTACATTAAAGTCTTGATTTAATAACCTTGTCTATCCATACTAGACATGTTGAGCAAAATACTCTTGTGTCCTTATTTTTATTTTGCTGTATTTCTGCACATGTAGGATGAGTAGGTACATGGCATGCATAGCATTTCCTAATCAGGTTTTGTGGATTTACAATGCTATACCACACACAGTTTACATGCTTTAGGCATTCGTTTTCCTATTGCAACCATCAATATATTTACTATATTCACCTTATTCATTTTCTTTGTTGGAATGTGTTGATTGATGTAGATTTTCTTTATAAGTCTTTTGATAACTTGAACTTTCTTTGGTATCCCTTCAATTATTTTCATTATATTTTCTACGGACTTGCTCCAGTTTGAAGGATCATATCCTTTCAATATGTCTGTGAATGTTTTTGCATCTTTTTGGTTGGAGTTGTTGTTGATCTCAACGATAAGCAAGCCTAGTTCCCTGCCTGCCAAGTCATCATATTGTATGTCACTTAGGCACGCAAGATTCCTCCAGCACTTGCCACTGCTGTTAGATGCTTCCATGATGTTCAATTTTTAATAATTAATTAATCTAATCACCAACAGTTCACGAACACTTCTAGCTGTATGTCATTTGCAAATTGTATGTAATACGCGTGATATCGGGTTGATTATTCAGACCAAGAACAAATACGTCTCAACGAGAGAATGTCACATCGGCCGCCAATGGGAGCTTGGGCATCGACGGATGCTTTGCCCGTGCAGGACATCCATGAATCACTGAGTGGTCGGGTAATTACAGGTGCTCGGGCGCTCTGACACAGAAGGGCGAGTGGGCGCCAAAGAGCGCTTTGATGATTTCATGCGCTCAGATGAAACCAGGTGTTCGGCACTCAAGGGAGATTCAGAAACTGCAGGGCTCTCGGGAGACAGAGGAGTCTCGGGCACATGAGGACGCTCAGAAGAAGATGCTTTAGAGGAAGACCACTTCCGAGAAGCAGGGTGCTTGGAAGCCACACTCTGACTCTCCACCAAGGGAGGAACAGAAGGAAAACACTCTGGGCTGTCCCAGTGACCGCAAGATGGAAGAGGACTGCATACAGGTTCCTTGAATCTCTTACATAGCACTGGAGGAGAATGTGATACATCACCTGCATGCCTTCTCAAAGGAAGTGATTCATCCACAAAATGCCATTGGTGCCTGGGAGAAGACTCATCAGAGCTTGAAGAAAGACGATGCACATCCAAGGATAAGCCTTCCCAGTGGCGCTTGGCTGCATCCTGGGAATCAACAACAGGTCCATCCGAGGGAGAAACTACCCGTGGGCAGACCCCACCAACCTCCCTCAAACTACCAGTTTGATTCCTCCCAGGATTAGGGGAGTGTGACATTGGCCTTCGCCTACGAGAATCAGCGGGATGGGCAGTCACCTCCTCCACCAACACATCACTAACACTAGGCGCTGTTGGGCACTCCACTGACACTACACTGGCACTAGGTGCTATTGGGGGCTCCGAATCACTCTTATTGTTCAAAAGGACCTTTACAGACGAGACTAACTGGGCAACAGACTTTACAATTAACTTGAATCTTTTATCAATCTTACACTTGTGGCTGGCAATGAGGTTGGGTTCGGAAGCAAGAGAGCCGGGTAAAGGAGTGGGTTGCACAGAAGGAGAACTGGGAACGGGATCAACAGAAATTACAGGAACGTCAATACCGACGATAGCATTATCATTATCATGATAATTAGGAGATTCCTGACAAACTAAAGGCTTCCTAATCCGTCTAGCGGTCCCCTTCCTCTTCTTATCTCTAGCCAGTTTATTTAAATGAGATCTCAAAGTCCTCCATCTCTTACTGTCCCAGTCAATACATTCATCACACCTTAAATCTACTGAACAAACTTTTCCCCTACATTCTGTGCAGATAGTACGAGAATCGTAAGATTCCTTGGTCAAAAGAGTATTACAGCCTTTGCTCGATATCTAAAGCTAGTTGAACTTGAGTCCGACATTTTGCAAACAAGTCAACTAAAGTCACAATCGGTAAACAAGGTACAAGTCCAATTAACCAAGAAGTCCCAATAATGAAAAAAACAGAGCCTAACTCTATTTAATAATGCTGAAAGGCTATCAAAGCAAGAATACGTCATCAAAATGACCAAACGACAATCTGAAAAGACAAATTCCAAAATCAGAGCTGCTGCTAAAAGCTGGTACACAGCCATTAGCCGGCACAAACAAATTGAATCCTTTTGCTAGTTGTGCCTCTCTTACCCAGAAAGTGGGCGGAGTTAGTCACCTTGCCAAACAAAATAGCACGACCCATGAATTTCAAAATTTTAGCTGCTGAGCGAGTGACACTAATAGCAGTGAAATTGCTTGGTAAGTTACTTATATGAAATTACCTATTAAACAGACATTCAACGGCAGAAATGTTGTTTAGACAGATAAAAGACGCGGCTTATAGAAGCTACAACAAGGAGTCAGTCTGAGGACTGTATGTCTATAACAACAATAGATAATATAAATGTAAAAATTGAAAATCATGACACCATGAATAACATTCAGGGTATCACTGTGCTTCCTGAGAACGGTGACAAACCAATTAAAAAGAGTATTCTCTTAGACTCTCTTAAAAAAAAGATACCTCAGAGTCCAAGATTGTAAGGTACATATTATACTGAGTAAGCAAAGAAATAAGCAAATGTTAGAAATGGCAAAAATAAAATTTGCAGGTCAAGATCTACCTCAAAAAATAAAAATCTTAGGCTAAAACAGAGAAATAAGACCCTTATGTCCCAAAGCCACTACTGGACAGTGTCACAACTGTAGCAAATACAGTAAACCCCCTTATTCGCGGGGGATGCATACCACACCCCCCCACGAATAGCTAAATTCTGCGAATACTCAGAACCCTTCTAAAAACACTTTGAACTGCCTATTTTGACAGTTCAAACACACAAAACAAACTAAAAATGCTTATACAGGTATTATCCTACTTACGATGGGGTTAGGTTCCAAAAAACCATCGTTTGTTGGAAAAAACTTAAGAAATACCAAAACGTATCTCGAACATAGCCTAGCCTACATTAGGGTATTTGGTATCATGTATACACATATGGTAGCCTAGCCTACACTATAAAGTATCCTCTATACATACACGGCATAGTAATTATTAATATCGGCTAATTCTGGAGGTTCATGCAAAGTGACTTATGATAATTCAGTGCAAAGAGAAATTGAATAACAAGAGTTAGCTTAGCCTACACTATGGTATATTGCACACATATACGGTAGCGTAGCCTACATATACTGTGCTCTCTATTCACATATCATATTATACAAACGTCAACATGATGAATATGCATATTTTAAAATGTTATGCCTTAATTCACTGTATCCAATAATATTGTATATATTCTTATATTGCTTTTGTATTGTAAAGTCCCCGCTCAACGCGTTCTCTGTAATGAACATCATGTTTTCTGCGGTGCCTTCACATTCGACCTGGGGTCGACCGAACACATATCTTTATTGTGAATTGAATATTTTATTGTCTGTTCAAGTGGCCATGTATTATGTATATGTAACAGAGTATTTTTGTAACACATCAGACATTATTAATCATTATGTTTTCTGTATGTACCTGTCCTGTTTCTGTAGAGAAATAGTTTGACCTCAGGTCACCTGTAAATCTTTGTACCCGTGGTCTCTGCGAAGTACGCAGACATCCGCACACCGCCTTATAAGCGGATCGCTTCAGCAATAAACTAGCAGTACTTGTCTTCCTGCTCATTATTTCGCACTTCTCTCAGAGTGGTGACCCCCGGAGTGGTTCCCGGAAGTCATTAACGGACCCAAACGGCGACTAAGTCTTGGCCCGATGAACCAGCCCATGCCCCTAATGGACTAACTACGGCGCTCTAACAAATAGTTCGGGCGTTACCGACCCTCGACAAGTCACCGGCGTCATTAGCGGACCCACACGGCACGCTCCCAAACGTGTATTGACGCGAGTGTTCCCTCACGTTTCAAGTGAGAGCGCAGAATGAGCATGGACGCAGACATTCCCAACCACATACAAATTACCGCAAACTTCTCGGAGGCAGATGCCTCCCTCTCACAACACCCTCTAGCGTGCTCCTCCACACCGGTACCTGCATCCCGCACGATGACCCCCCTGACGGACCAACCAAAGGCAGCCCTCAGCATAAGGCTGCCGCCATTCACCAATCAAAACGCAGCGTCCTGGTTTTACAGGGTCGAGGGGCAATTCAGGGTAGTAGACCTAACCGACGAGGCGTTGAAGGCGGACATCGCCATCAGCGCCCTCCTGGAGGAGATATACAAGAAGATCGCCCCATGGTTAATGACGACATCGAGCCCCGCCACCTTCCAGGAGTTAAAAGCCACTCTCATCGAGACCTGCTCCCTGCCAGTCTCAGAGAGAGCTGCCCGCACCCTCAACCTCGCCCTCAACCCCCAGCAGGAGGGAAACCTCTTGGAAATGTGGCATGCCCTCCAGGACCTCCTCCTCCTCCCCGAGACTGACAGCAGCAGCAGGTGCAAAGAAATCAGCCTTTCGAGGGAGATCTTCCTGAGGCAGCTACTGCCGGAGGTCCGTGGGCAGATCACAGAAGCATACACCCTGCCAGTCAAGGACCTGATCAGGGTGGCACAGCAGCTGACGGACTCCACGAAGGCGGTAAAGCGGCTGTCTACGCCTGCACACCCCAACAACTTCCTCCAGCTGGAGGACCCCACCATGAAGGCCGTCAACGTCATCGCCCAGAAGAGGCCATCCCACCAGCAGAGGAAGGAGGGGCCGGGGCTTTGCTATTACCACCAGAGGTTCGAGAAAGCTGCCCGGAGATACGAAGCCCCCTGCCTTTTCTTCCCTTCAAAAAACGGGGGAGGCGGCGGCCACCCACACAGGGCGCCATGGCAGCAGCAATGGAAACACCCAGGGGCCCGGCACCACTAGGCTTTTACGTCTGCTACACCATCTCCAGCAGGATGATGTTGATCGACACTGGAGCCATGCGGTCAGTGTTCCTGCCTTCAAGAGAGGACCGCAGAAGTCTGCCGGACCCGACCACCTCCCTGACGGCTGCCAATGGGTCCCCCATCCTCTCCTACGGCACCAAGCTCCTGTCGATCTCCATCCTTGGCAAGAGATACAGGTGGAAATTCATCGTCACAGACATTAGGACCCCGCTCCTGGGTGTGGACTTCCTCGCCCACTTTGGACTGGGAGTCAACGTCGGCCGCAAATGCCTGCTGGACACCGAGTCCTGCCAGTCCCTGCCCTTGTCGCCAGGCCCTAGGGAGCCCGCCGTTTGTTCTGTCGCGCCCCACCAGTATGGTTCCCTCCTGAAGGAATTCCCAGAAGCCTTCAAACCTGAGCTTTGCCGGGTGCCCGGGGGCCCTGCCAAACATGGGATATACCATCACATCAAAACAAAGGGCTCCCCGACGCACGCAAAGTTCCGATGGCTTCCTCCACAACACCTTCAGGACGCCCAAGAAGGCCTTCGCTGAGATGGAAAGGATGGGCATATGCAGAAAGGCTCCCAACCCGTGGGCCTCCCCCCTTCACATGGTGCAGAAAGCGGACGGCACCTGGAGGCCCTGCGGCGACTACAGGCGGCTCAACCTCGCTACAGAACCCGACCACTAACCCCTGCCAAACATGCAGGACCTAACGGCCTCCTTCCATAGGGTCAAAATATTCTCAGAGTTAGATCTTTTAAAATCATATTTTCAGGTACCAGTAGCGCCAGAAGACATTCCCAAAACCGCCATTGTCACGCCTTTCGGGTCCTACGTCTTTTATTCCGGGAGCTAGCAAGGAGTTATAACACATCTCGAGTACAAAAGGTTTGAATGTCATAATCGTTAGTATATCCCTAGGAGGCACCAGTATGGCGATTCTTAAGTTCTGAATTTGGTGCGTTATATAGGGGGCGCTTCTTGAACGCCCCCCAAAATGAGCTTTGAATCACATTCTGGAGTACATTGACCAGACTGGTGTCAAAAGTTACGGTTTGGAAGCCTGATTACAAATGAAGTGTTCTTAAATACCAAATTTGGTGCAAAATCCATTTAAGAATGGCCTAAGATGGCGCTATTGTGAAGTTTATATCACATGTTGAGTACATGGCTTAAACTTGGTAGTATTATCCACTAGAACCTACAGATCAAGAATTAGTAATTCTTAAGTGATGAATTTGGTGCAAACCGTGTTTAAGAACGCCCTAAAGGCGACGCTTCGTATGACTAATCTATGTCACGTCTTAAGTACATGAATGAAACTTGGTGGACCGTGGAACCATACTTTGGACCTTGCTGATCAAGAAAAAGTAGTTCTTAAATGATAATATTTGTGCAAAACTCATTTATTAAATTGACAATATATTCCGTCCCTACATTAAAACATCAAAACTAATCAGATATGAAGTATTACAAAATTTAAACAGTATTAGAAAATTTAGTCTCCAGCATATCTTCGTGAAAGATATCTTCTGCTGGGCATAGCTAACTAATGGTTGTGGATAATATACATAAAATAAATTCTGCAAAGTACGTATGTCATAATTTGTGCTGATCTGGTGATGAGTACTGTGCGTATGTAGCCTAATGAATATTTTCTGATCCTTCTTAGTTCGAGTCTAGTCATCCTCATCAGAACCATTCTCTTCATCAGATGATGCAACCTGCATATCAGCTTCTGCCTCTTCCTCTATTTCTTGAAGTTCCGATTCTTCCGGGACAAGACTTTCTGGGAGCTGCTCTTCATAGAACCAAATGGGTTTGTACTCACTATCTAGTAATTGCCAGCCATTTTCTTCTGTTGGGTGCTGGTCGAGATCTTGTTTATCTGCAGCCGCCCACATCTTTGCAACGAATGATGCTCGCTTTATGTGGGCATTGACCTCATCCTCACATGGTGCAAGCCCACTGGCATCAATGCCAATCAAGTTGGAAAGCAAATTCTTTCCTCTCTTCGGTCCATAGGTCTTCATGAACTTCTGAAACCTGAGGTCACCAAGGCTTGTAGATTTTTTTGCACCATAGATTTCTGCAGTGAATCGGAAGAGGGTTGCTTTGGTTGCATTAGAAACAAGTGCAGGCCATGTCATATCTGTGAAAGCACGCTGGTAGTCAGGTGTTTTTTCAAGCAGCTTGAATGGTCGTACTTTGCCTTTTCTTACAAAGGATGAGGTGTAATCTGATCCAGTAAAGGCGTGAAAAGCAGGCAATGCAGCGCAAAGCCCTGGTCCAAGTTCATGATGAATTGCAGTCAGATTTATGAACCGGCGGTTGTTATTTGCTGCAGTTCCAACATCCATCCAAAGTTTGCCCTGGAACTTGTTGCAATGGCACAGGAGTATCACAGCTATATCTGTGTCGGATGCTCTGACTACAATGTTGCTGTTGGCATCGTCATTGAAGAGTGAATGAAGGCAGATTTTTGTGTCAGCCTCCTCATGGTTGTTGTGTAAATCCTGAACAGTTGTTCGTTGTATCATTCTGTCCTGAACTTTGAAGTGGTAGCACTCACCTGGAACATCTAAAATTACTTCATGTTGACCAAGAATGTCTATATAGCATGGATGCTGCCATTCACTGGCGAGAAGCTCTGGTAGCTGTTTTTTGAATGACCTAGACTTGAGAGCATCATTAAGGTCTCTTGGAACTCGTCTCTGCTCAGGCCCAGTGATGACAAAAGTTCTGCCGTCAGCTTTTCTCCTATCTCTTTCAGAGTCCTTTATGGATGGCTGTGGATAGTCATCAAAGATAATGTGGACAGACTTGGCTTGGCTTTGAAGGCACTGAAGAAGAATGCTCCTTGCAAGTCCCCCATAGGTTTGGGGCAGGTTTCCTGGCATGCTGTGCAGAAGGAATTGTCCATCTATAATGTACGAATTTATGGTTGTTGGTTTACCATGATCTTTCACTCGGTCTTCCAGAATCCCAAACAATGCACTCTTATTTGTCTTCGCCATAACTTCATCTGGACTCGCCATAGACAGTGGTACTGGAGTGAGTGGATATTGCAGAACATGTTTCATATCAAGCTTCCTCTTGGTTGCTAGAACAAGGAGTCGACCCATCAGATTACGTGTACCTATGAGGGCTGCCACTACATTGTTTCTTGCCCGGCGATTCTTTGCACATCCATCTTCAAATGTTATGAGTTTTTCTTTCTTGATTGGTCTTTCGAAGTTCATGGGGTTTTTCACGCATGATTCAATGAATTGCTGATGTCTTTCTTTCCCTTTGGTAGGTACTCCAAGTAAGCTTTTCCTGACATCTTCACTGGCACCCTTTCCAGTGCTGATGTTGTACAATGTTTCTGGAGCAAGATTTTGCTGAAAAGGATTATTGGTGTTGCAAATCTGTTGGATAATCTTCTGAAGGTCTTCATTATCCCTTTCAATTCTTCTTGGGCGTACTTCAGTGGTAATATCCTCTTTTGTAATCAGCCCAGTCATCTCTTGAAGACGTGTAATAAAGGAGGCTCTTGTAGCTTTGGTAATCATCCATCTGAGTCTGGCTGAGTAGTCATTGGTGAAGCTGGTAATGCCTGTCAGCCGAGATGCAGCATCTGCATTGATCGTCTGCTCCAGGGTCAGGTCAACTGGAATCCTACTGAAATCATGATCCGTTCTCCTCACACTGAAACAACCACTATTCAGGATAGCGGTTTCTCGCTATCTCTCTCTCTCTCTCTCTCTCTCTCTCTCTCTCTCTCTCTCTCTCTCTCTCTCTCTCTCTCTCAGCTTCGCTCGTTTATCGCCTTCTGAGGCGTTTTACTTGTATTACTAAGCTGACATTTTAACTGAATTAGCTGACTTCTTATGGGATAATTTTCTTAGAGAATGTTGCTGAATTATATTGTTGTTGTTTAATTTAGAATCGCCATTAGCCACAGCTGGGCATTAAGTACTTTTGCTGTACTTAAGTAATAAGTACTTGATTAAAACTTAAGTACTAAATACATTTAAAAAAGTACTTAAGTACTAAGTACAAGGAGATGTACTTAAGTACATTTTTAAGTACGTATTTCAAAATAAATAACACTGTCCAACAATTTTTAAGCTTAAAATATCCTAGGCTAACAGTAGTTGACTTTTAGTAATTTGGATTTTACAAATGTATACATACTATGCTAACAGTAGTTGACTTTTAGTAATTTTGATTTTACAAATATATACAACTATATTCAGATTTACAAAAGAAATATACAGTTTTAACTACTTATTTTACAATTTAACATGATAAAATGTTTCAAGAAGTTTTAAAATTAACTTAACACGTTCCCTGCGTATTGGGTCACGGGTGACCCAAATAATAAAGTCTAAATAAAGTCTGCCATAAATATCATAATTCATGTGTAATAACGCATGTAAATTTACTTACTTAATAATGTTGCGTTTATATGAAACTCAGTTGATGTTGATAAACACCTCAGGAAATGCGTGCTACCCTCGTGAAGTCGTGCTGCATACTGATCAACTTATCAAGTGTCGCAAATTGCGCAGTGCTTAACAGACTTGTCGCAACGCGTTTGGACTTGTTCATTTGCGACGAACACACGCTCATGCGAGACGCTAGGAAGAATACACGTTGTAACAAGTTTGGTTGTGATGATCTTTCTTGTAATAGTACTATTATTTGGGTTGATTAACAAGTTATTGGGTGTTTGTGCTGTTTTTACTCTGACTTAGGTAAAAAATCAGGATTTTCACTCCTTTCTGGAAATTTATCAGGATTTCAGGACCACAGTGAAAAAATCAGGAGAAATCCTGATAAATCAGGACATCTGGCAACACTGGACTGAAGGCATCTTGACTCTTCTCCAGCATGCCGGGCAGCCGGGGAGGTATAGCTGTTACTCCCGAAGTTAATTTTCAGTATAAATGTACATAATATAGTACAAATACACATACATTATTCACTATATTTTATATACGTACATATTACTGACTAATTAATGTTGGGTTTCTATTGTGAGTACCTACTCTTATCTAATTACACTTAACATGGAATGTCATACGAAGCGCTGCCTTAGGCCGTTCTTAAACAAGGTTTGCACCAAATTCATCACTTAAGAATTATCAATTCTTGATCTGTAGGTTCTAGTGGATAATACTACCAAGTTTGAGCCATGTACTCAACATGTGATATAAACTTCACAATAGCGCCATCTTAGGCCATTCTTAAATGGGTTTTGCACCAAATTTGGTATTTAAGAACACTTCATTTGTAATCAGGCTTCCAAACCGTAACTTTTGACACCAGTCTGGTCAATGTACTCCAGAATGTGATTCAAAGCTCATTTTGGGGGACGTTCAAGAAGCGCCCCCTATATAACGCACCAAATTCAGAACTTAAGAATCGCCATACTGGTGCCTCCTAGGGATATACTAACGATTATGACATTCAAACCTTTTGTACTCGAGATGTGTTATAACTCTTTGCTAGCTCCCGGACTATTTGCCTTCTCCACCTTTGGCCTGAGGAACGTGGGCGCAACTTCCAGAGGTTGATGGACAGCATCCTGGGGGACCTGGACTTCTGCGTCTGCTACGTCAATGATATCCTAATTTTTTCCAGATCCCAGAGGGAACACCTGCTGCACATACGGAAGGTCCTGCAGCGCCTGCAGCAGAGTGGCCTCGTTGTCAGGTTCGACAAGTGCACCTTTGGCGTTGAGAAGGTGGAATTCCTGGGCCACGAGATATCCCCAGGGGGGATCTGTCCAATGTTGTTGAAGGTCGAGGTTGTTGAGAAGTTCCCCACCCCTACCTCCATCAGGGCCGTACTAGAATTCCTCGGAATGGTCAACTGCTACAGGAGATTCATCCTAGGGATCGCGCACACCATGGCCCCCCTGACGGAGGTCCTCAAGGGTTGTCCAAAGACCTTAGTGTGGGGGCCGCGACCAGCAGAATGCCTTCCTCCTGACGAAGGCCGCCCTCGCCAAGGCAACAGCTTTGGCCCACCAGGACCCCAATGCTCCCCTCCATCTGACGACGGACGCCAGCAACGTTGCCTGCGGAGCCTTCCTGGAACAAATCATTAGCGGAACCCCTCAGCCCATCGCCTTCTTCAGCAAGAGGCTCAGCCCCAACGAGTCCCGCTACAGCACCTTCAACCGGGAACTCTTCGCAGTATACCATGCGGTACGTCACTTCAAGTTCCTCCTGGAGGGGACGCCCTTCACAATTTGGACTGACCACCAGCCGCTGGTCCATGCCTTCACGAAGCTAGGGGACGCATGGTCCTCTAGGCAGCAGCAGCACCTCACGGAGTTCACCTGCACCACCAAATACCTCCCTGGCAGGAAGAACCCAGTAGCCGACGCCCTCTCGAGGATTGAGATCGACGCAGTGCAGCTTGATATCGACTACGAGGACCTCGCCCGCGAACAGGCCACCAACCCAGAGACCCCAGCCTACTGCACAACCATCATGTCGCTAAAGTGGGAGGACGTGCCCCTCGGCTCAGGAGGGTCAACACTGCTGAGCAACGTGAGCACTGGCTGCCCCCGCCCCCTGGTGACCGCCTCCAGACGTCGGTTGGTCATCGACGTCATCCACGGCCTATCCCACCCCTCCGGAAGGACGATGGCCAAGCTACTGACGGAGAAGTTCGTCTGGCATGGCATACGGAAGGACGCGACGGCCTGGGCAAGGCATGCATGCAGTGTCGACCGCTCCACCAGGTAGCCCAAAGCTACACCCATGGAAGAAGCCACCTCCAGCGTGCGCGCAGAAGCCCTCCTCTCCAGCTGGATCAGCCAGTTCGGTGTCCCGGACCACATAACGACAGACAGAGGTTCCGCTTTCCTGTCCTAGCTGCGGACCACCCTGGCATGCCTGATGGGGACCAATCATCACAGCACCACCGCCTACAACCCCACAGCCAACACAATGGTGGAAAGGTTCCACAGGTCCCTGAAGGCGTCCCTCATGGCTCGTTGCACCTCCAAGAATTGGAAGTACCAGCTGCCCTGGGTCCTCGGACGGAGAACCTCCCCCAGAGCCAACAGCGACCTCTCCTCAGCAGAAAAAGTCTACGGGGAGACCCTGGTAGTCCCAGGGGAACTCATCGCAGAAGACAGGGATGACATAGCAACGCAGAGGCTCTGCGACAGGGTTGGGAAGTTTGCCCCCTGCCAGAGGACATACACTGACAGGACATCCCCCTTCATGCCTCCTGGTCTATCCTCCGCCACCCACGTCTTCGTCAGGGACAACAACCTGTGGCCACCCTTAACCAGGCCCTACAGAGGACCTTTCCTCGTGCTCGAAAGGAACAAAAAGGCATTCTGGGTAGCCGTCCACAGAAGGGAAGACTGGATATTGGTAGAACGCCTCAAGACTGCATTCCTGGAGGAGGACATCGAGGGCGGTTCCCAAAGTGTCCTGCAGGGTATAGCAACCCCCCGGCCAGCCCCTGCACAGGAAAACGTCGTGGGCGTCCCTGGAAAACCCAGAAAACGGGCAGGGCGGCGCCCCAACACACTGCTCCAGAGGGTGCCGGGGAAGGTGACCACCCCCTCCAGTTGACATTGAGAAAGCAGGGCCCCCTCCGTCGCCCCAGCAGATACCTACTTTGATCAAACGTTACCTACGTCTTGGGGGGGGGGGAGTATTGTAAAGTCTCCGCTCAACGTGTTCTCTGTAATGAGCATCCCATTTTCTGCGGTACCTTCACATTCGACCTGAGGTCGACCGAACACATATTATTGTGAATTGAATATTTTATTGTCTGTTCAAGTGACCATGCACTATGTATATTTAATGGAGTATTTTTGTAACACACCAGACATTATTAATCATTATGTTTTCTGTAAGTACCTGTCCTGTTTTTGTAGAGAAATAGTTTGACCTCAGGTTGCCTGTAAATCTTTGTACCCACGGTCTCTGCGAATTACGCAGATGTCCGCACGCCGCCTTATAAGCGGATCACTTCAGCAATAAACTAGCAGTACTTGTCTTCCTGCTCATTATTTTGCACCTCTCTCACAGTATTATAAATTGTGGTCATAGCGATCAATGTTTTGGTTTGGAAATTGTTTATGTGGTGTTTATTTTGCCGTATTTAATTCAGTTCAGAGCGCTTCTCTTGCTTCTAGGTAGCGTAAATGAATCTGTAGATATTTTATTTATAAGGGGCAAGGTTATTTTTCGTTATAAGAAGTGTTTTTAAATCGAAATATAACTAAAATATGTCTCGTTGTGAAATTAATTTATCTATTATTTTTGTTAATGGATGACGATGGCTGTTTGGGGACGTTTGTTTTGTGTAGAAAAATAACATTACAGGCGGTCCCTGGTTTACGACGTGGGTTCCGTTCTTACGGCGCATCGTAAACCGAAAATCGTCGTAAGCCGGAAAATCGTTGAAAATCGTCAAAAATCATAAGAAAACCTTACTTTTAATGCTCTGGGTGCATTGAAAACGATGTAAACTGCATTATTATTGAGTTTTACATAAAAAAAAAACCTTCAAATTATGATTATTCTGCCGTTTTGGGGCCATATTTCTTCCGTCGGATCGGCGTACGACGCGTCGTAACCCCAGAACATGCGTCGTAAGCCGGGAAATAATTTCTGATGAATATATTTGAAAAGCGTCGTAACCTCGGAACGTCGTAAGCCGGAACCGTCGTAAACCGGGGACTGACTGTACAGTAATGTGTTCTTTCATGCCCAATACTTTCCCTCCAATTTTAATTACGATCGAGTTTACAGTATAGTCATTAGCAGCTTGAACATTGTTTTCTCAGCTGCAGCTACAACTTGCAACTTAAATTTAGCAATATATTTCCTTGACGATCTTTTATCCATACCAAATAAGGGTATAATGTAAAAATATATCAGTCCTATTCTACTTAATGTCATTTGTGCTATAACCTAGGGTAATTGTTTATTACCATAAAATGGTTGAAATACCAGGTAAACAGCTGTTGTTATCCAATTCGGTTATAAGTAAAACAACAGTTTCTCGGTAGGTTGTTTATGGCTGTATGCATTTACGCAAGAGTATGTTACTAACAATACTGTTATCATTCTCTTTTACTTTTTTAACTAGAAGATGGGATAAAGAGATGGAGGAAAAGTTGTCTATTGTAATTTGGTCTCTCTCACTGCCTGATTATGCATGCTGCTGCCTGTGCCCACACAAAATTTAAAAATATTTTATGAATATTGTCTATCGGTATTAATTGCTTACCCCATTGCAAAATCGAATTATCGTAAGGTGAATTATTGTAACTCGAGCATTACCTGAGTATTTTAAGTTTTATCACAAAAAGTGCATTTAGTCATGAAAATGAGATGAAAATACAGTAATCAGTGAATATTTCTCAGTGAAAAATACCGCGAATGGGCGAATTTTCTGCGAATAATGGGTAGATACATTCCACGGTGAAATCCGTGAATACGTGAGTCCCCGAATCGTGAGACTGCGAATACGGGGGGTTTACTGTATGGGCATACAAAGAAACATTGTCGAAATGAACCTGTATGTGCTTATTGTGGAATGCAAGTACTACATACACAATATGGAATTAAAAATCTTTAAAGAAAGAACAGGGATGTCTATAAAAGATCCTAAATTAGAAGATAAAGTGAGAGGAATTCAAGATCCTGCTAAGAAACTTACATATGCCTCGATAACAAGAACTAATAATGAAACAAAAATACATACCGACAGAAGTAACAAACGCAGCAAAATAAATCTCAAGAGGAAATTAATGCTTTACAGAAAAAACTAAAATGCTAATGAATCAAGTAACGGGCCCAAAGGATATGGGTAACATTTTATTAAATTCATTTGAAATGTTAATGCAAGTGGGAACACAAGAAGATACTACTACAGAAATAACAGAGTTAAGTCATGATGGACTGGAAATTAAAGATAAAAAGAGACCTTTGGAGAGAACACCACTAAAAACGAAAAAACTAACTATTATTAGAGCAACATCAGTTAAACCAAAGACAAAGGATGTAAAGACAGAACATAAACAAAAACAAGCCTAGAATATACCTTTATCTCCTCCAATAATAGTAAAACCTATGGATGCAGATATCCAAAACACTGAAGAAGTAGAAGAGAACCATACCATAGATAACAACGATTATGTCAAGGGAGAAGAAATTACTCCATCACCAATAATTAGTACAAGAGCAAATGAAACAAGAAATGTACATGAAAACACATGTGGATATAATGATTGTTTTGTTGAATTGTGTAATAATAACAAAAATATAACAAAAGATGTTTTAACACACATTATAAGAAATTTTATGAAATATAGAAAAAACAAACCACGGATTTGAGTCCCCATGAAAAAGGTTGCATGTGCATTGAGCACTTAGTATTTTATAAAGAAAAACAAATGAATGTCTTCAGTAAATTATTTTAAAAATCTAAGCTGATAATACAAAAAAAAAAAAAAGACAAGTAAAACTCGACCTCTACAACATAATATTTTCAGTAAAACTCGACCTCTACAACATAATATTTTTAGTAACTATATTATACAATGGAATGTAAATGGTCTAGAGACCAGATTACACCTAAGAGAAGTACAACAATTACTAAAAGAATACGAACCAATGATATGTTTACAGCATGTCAACAAAACAATAGGTAAATATACCTTAGTATCTACATCTAGAGAGGAAGAAGGAAATTTATGTACTGCTATAAGTACATGACAAAGTATGTTTTGATAAAGTACCTGTGAACTTCACTGACTTGCAAATATCAGGTATCAAAATACGAATAAATAATGATAATTATGTAATTTATAATTTATACAACCAACCAAATAAAAATTACGACATTCATTAACTTAAAGATTTACTTAACAATACCAAGGAACCTACATTAATAGTAGGTGATTTTAATGCTCACAACCCAATATGGGACTGTAATTGTACATACTCAAAAGGAGCAGGAAGTAAAATAGAAGAATTTATGGATTCAAACATGTGCTGTATACATGATGGCAAAATCAGCACATAATTTTCAAAAACATATGGAACATTTTCCTCAGTATACTCAACTCTATGAACAACAAGTATAGTTGACAGATTGGATTGGAATACAGTTGATGACTTGCACACCAGTGATCATTTCCCAATATTAATTTCATTATTACAAAAATTACATTTTTATAATAAAATTAAGTTTTATATATACTTACCAAGTAATTACTTAGCTAACGATTATACTTACACAGCAAAATTCGCAGTAGCATGTCGGTTGCAAAGCGGGGGTGAAAGGCCACGCCCACTGCAATGGGAGCAACAGAAGCCAGCGGCATGATTCTATTTATTGCCGCAAAGTCCTTGAACAAAAGAAACAGAGGGGAGGAGGGACGGCTCTGATTCAGTAATTACTAGGTAAGTATATAAAACTTAATTTTACTATAAAAAATGTCATTTTTATATAAGTAACTTACCATGTAATTACTTCGCTGAATCCCACATGGCAAGGGGGTGGGGTGAATGGACTATTCTAATTCAATACATAAGGTGTGGTAAAAGCTTGAACTAGAAAAAAGGTGGCTAGCACTGAAGCAGTGCTTGTCGCTTCCTTACCTGGTAAGAGAGCTACAGCAGATGAATGCTGCCTCTGGTTGCTGCTCATCTTAACTTGAAGTGGCGTGGCGGTGAGCCAAGAGTCTCCTCTACATCAGTGGGAGCCTTGCAACGGAGAATATGCCTGAATGCTGACATGACATAGAGCAGGAAAAAAGATGCCCTTGCCCTGGATGCAGTACCATAACAACAAACCACAGAACACCTGTCACCAACCCTGACACAACAAAAAACCACTACCCATCCAATGAACTAGTGGGCACTCCAGGTACAAAGTACCCCCAGGCTACCCAAAAGCTCGACATCCTTATAACAAGGCGAAGAGACAGAAGAGACAGGATCTCTCCAATGGTTCTTCCCCTAATACCATGCCAGCCACTGCCAAAGGTTCGAGGGTACTGCAGTTTTCAAATACTGTTTCTACTTCTTTTAAATAATGAGACACGAAGATCGACTTGCACCTCCAAAATGTCGACTGAAGAATAGAAGAGAGGGATAAATTATGTTTGAAGACGAGAGAGGTGGCTACTGCTCTGACTTCATGAGTTTCAAAAGAAAAGTGTCTTCCTTAATCCGGGAATGTGCTTCAGAGATCAGGTCTCTAATAAAGAATGATAAGGCATTCTTAGAAAGTGGGCAAGAAGGATTCTTGATAGAACACCAGAGGTTGCTGGAGGGTCTGCTGATCTTCTCGGTCCTACGCAGACAGTGCCGCAGTGATCTGACTGGGCAAAGAACCCTCTCCTCTTTGTCCAGGCCCAGAGTATCCATTAAATTCTTGATACGGAATGAGCAAGGCCAAGGCTTAGAAGAATCCTCATTCTTAGCCATGAAGCCCAGAGTGAAAGAGCAAACTGCATCCCCTTGGGAGAAGCCAATCCTCTTGTCGATTGCATGTAGCCCACTTACGCGTTCAGCAGTAGCCAGGGCTACTAGAAAGAGGGTCTTCCACAAAAGGTTCTTGAGACAGGCAGAATTGAGAGGCTCAAAAGGAGGGCCCAAAAGCCACTTAACCCTTAAACGCCGACTGGACGTATCATACGTCGACTAAAATTGTCTGTTGGGTGCTGAGTGGACGTACCGTATGTCGACTACAAAAAATTTCAACCTTCGGTCAACTTTGACTCGACCGAAATGGTCGAAAAACGCAATTGTAGGCTAAAACTTTTACATTCTAGTAATATTCAATCATTTACCTTAATTTTGCAACAAATTGGAAGTCTCTAGCACAGTATTTCGATTTATGGTGAATTTTTGAAATAAACTTTTTCCCTACGTCCGCGCGGTAACTCGGCCGAAAATTTAAGAAATTCTTTGGTCATTTTGTCGTAATGTTTGCACCGGTTTATATTAGTCGTTACATAAAGTTTTATATATGGAAATGTGTGCAATTTCATGCAGAATACAACAGAAAATAACTCATGGTTATAGCTTCTATCAGTTTTGAAACATTTCCATATAAATCACGATAAGTGCCAAAATTTCAACCTTCGGTCAACTTTAACTTGACCGAAATGGTCGAAAAACGCAATTGTAAGCTAAAACTCTTACATTCTAATAATATTCAGTCATGTACATTCATTTTGCAACAAATTGGAAGTCTCTAGCACAATATTTTGATTTATGGTGAATTGTTGAAAAAACTTTTCCCTTACATCCGCGCACGGTAACTCTGCCGAACATCTCAGAAATTCTTTCGTCACCTTGTCGTAATGTTTGCACCGGTTTATATTAGTCGTTACATAAAGTTTAATATATGGAAATGTGCACAATTTCATGTAGAATACAACAGATAATAAATCATGGTTGTAGCTTTTAACAGTTTTGAAATATTTCCATATAAATCAACGTAAGTGCCAAAATTTCAACCTTCGGTCAACTTTAACTCGACCGAAATGGCCGAAAAACGCAATTGTAAGCTAAAACTCTTACATTCTAGTAATATTCAATCATGTACATTCATTTTGCAACATACTGGAAGTCTCTAGCACAATATTTCGATTTATGGTGAATTTTTGAAAAAAAAAGAATTTTTCCTTACGTCCGCGCGCTGTAACTCTGCCGAACATCTCGGAAATTCTTTCGTCACTTTGTCGTAATGTTTGCACCGTTTTATAATAGTCGTTACATAAAGTTTTATATATGAAAATGTGCACAATTTCATGTAGAATACAACGGAAAATAACTCATGGTTGTATCTTTTATCAGTTTTGAAAAATTTTCATATAAACCATGATAAGTGCCAAAATTTCAACCTTCGGTCAACTTTAACTCGACCGAAATGATCGAAAAACGCAATTGTAAGCTAAAACTTTTACAACCTAGTAATATTCAATCATGTACCTTCATTTTGCAACAAACTGGAAGTCTCTAGCACAATATTTCGATTTATGGTGAATTTTTGAAAAAAACTTTTTCCTTACGTTCGTGCGGTAACTCTTCCGAACATCTCAGAAATTCTTTCATCACTTTGTCGTAATGTTTGCACCGTTTTATATTAGTCGTTACATAAACTTTTATATATGAAAATGTGTGCAATTTCATATAGAATACAACAAAAAAAACTCATGGTTGTAGCTTTTATCAGTTTTGAAATATTTTCATATAAATCACGATAAATAGAACAAATTCTACTTTCGGTAAACTTTAACGTGACCGACATGGTCGAAAACTGCAATTGTAAGCTAAAAACACTTACAGTCTAGTAATATTCAATCAATTACCTTCATTTTGCAACAAACGGGAAGTCTCTAGCACAATATTTCAATTTATGGTGAATTTTTAAAAAAAACTTTTTTTTACGTCTGCGCGTTACGAATTCATGCATCATTTTGTGATAATATTTTCTCTGTGTTGCTCTGATCGTTTTACAATTTGTTATATACCAAAATCATTGCAATTTAGTGTACAATACAAAGAAAAAAAAATAACTTGTTAGCTTTAACCGTTTTGCTCACAGCGCTATTTGTATACAATTATATATGAAATTTTTTTTGAGCTGTCATATATTTCAATATTTATATATGATAATATTTTTTTTTATTTCTGATGATTGCATACTAAACTTCAGGCAATGACAAAAAAAAAGGAGCCAAAAATGAACTCTTAATCTTAAAAACTACGCGTGCTGTGATTTTTTTAAAAAAACTTTTTTTCCGCTTCGGTGCTAACTCCCGAACGCTGCCGGCATACGACAGACACTTTTGTAAATAGAGGCTCGGCGTTAGAGGGTTAAGGACTATATCCAAGTCCCAAGACACTAAATCAGACTTCCTCTGCTTGGACGTATCAAAAAACTTAAGGAGATCATTAAGATCCTGACTAGATGAAAGATCCAAACCTCTGTGCTTGAAAACTGAGGAAAGCATTGCTCAGTATCCTTTAATAGTGAACAAGGAGAGACTCTCAGAAGTCTTCAGGTACAGGAGAAAATCCAAAATCTGAGCTAAAGACATTTCAGAAGACAAGATGTGATGTCTGAGGCACCACCAATGGAACACTGCACTTTGACTGGTAGACGTTGCAAGTAGACTGTCATCTGCACTTTGCAATAGCTTCTGCAGCTGCTCTTGAAAAACCTTTTCACTCTGGCGAGTTTCCTGACATTCTGAAGCCTGTCAGAGCGAGCGTGGATAACCCTTAGTGATACCTCCTGAAGTGTGGCTGTCTGAGTAGCCACGGTCTTTGGGGAAGCAGCCTCGGGAAGTCTGCCAGAAGATGAATAAGGTCCAGGAACAGTCCTTAATGGGCCAGAACGGTGCCACGAATGTTATTGAGGCGCTGCGGTGACAAATATCTTGATTACTTCCCTGACCAAGCTGAAGGGAAGGAAGGCATACTGGTCCAGACCTGACCAATCTAGAAGCATGGCATCTGTCACCCAAGCCAGGGGATCCGGAGCTGGAGAGCAGAAGAGAGGAAGACGATTGTTTCTTGAGGTGGCAAACAAGTCTATGAAGGGTTTGCCTCACAACCTCCAAAGGTCAGCAAAAATCCTGTGGTCCAGGGTCCATTTGGTAGGGAGGTCCTGCTTGCTACAGCTCAGCTTGTCTGTCAGGACATTTAATTTCACTTGGATGAAGTGAGTGACCAGCATCACTTGATTCTGGTGCACCCAAAGAAGGTCCTTTGCATTCTGGCAGAGGGAGAAGGAACAAGCGCCCCCCATTTCTTGATATACGACGGCACCATGGTGTTGTCTGCATGAACAACCACTGTCTTGTGGATCAACAAAGAGAAATGTAAAAGGCCTAGATGAACGGCCTTCAGCTCTTTCACATTGATGTGAAGGGAAGTCTCCTCCAGGGACCACGTCCCAGAGACCTCTTGATCCCCTAGAAGAGCTCCCCAGCCCAGATCCGAAGCGTCCAAGAAGTCTAGATCAGGGATCAGAGGGAGAAGGGATCTCCCCTGTGAAAATCTTCCTTCGGGGTGCCACCATTGAAGATCCGACTTTATCTCCTGAGTGATGCGAAAGACTACTGAATCCGGCCGAGTCTTCCTGTCCCAGTTGGCTTTGAGAAAGCATTGAAGAACTCTCATGTGCAGTCTACCCAACGTGGCGAAGGTCTCAATGGATGACAGAGTCCCTAGAAGGCTCATCCATTGACGGGCCAAACGTGACAAAAGGGAGGGGAACTTGTGAATCGTCTCTAGGAAGTTTGTGATTCTCTTGGGGGATGGAAAAGCCTGAAAAGTCCAAGAGTTGAGAATCACCCCCATATAAAGAATCTCCTGTGTCAGAGCCAACTGGGATTTCTGGAGATTTAGAAGAATGCCTAGATTTTGAGAAAGCCGTAGAGTTGTCTGAAGGTCCTTTGTGCACTTTTCCTTTGAGGGTGATCGAAGAAGCCAGTCGTCCAGGTAAAGGCTGATGTTTATGCTGATTAGATGAAGCCATTTGGCGAGAGGAGAGAGGACTCGAGAGAATACTTGAGGGGTCATGGAGAGGCCAAATTAGAGAGACTAAAACTGGTACACTCTTCCTTGGAAGATGAACCTTAGGTACTTCCTGGAAATTGGATGAATGGGAATATGAAGATATGCATTTTGCATATCCAGCATGATCATCCAATCACCCGGGTGAATGGAATTCATGATTGACTGGCTCATCTCCGTCCTGAACTTTGTTGTTATTACGAAGCGATTGAGGGTGGTTACGTCCAGGACCGGGGTCCAGCCTCTTGACGCTTTGGGAACTACAAACAGACAATTGTAGAAGCCCTGAGAGTGAACGTCTTCCACTTCCTCTACGGCTCTCTTCAGAAGGAGAGAGGATACTTCCTTCAAAAGGGCCAAATATCTCTCAGAGCCTTTTGAGTAGGCCATCAAGGCGACGGGAGAGGATACTAAAGGAGGGTTCTCCAAAAACAGGATGCAGTAGCCCTCCTTTAATACTTGGATGATCCATGGTTCTGCTCCCCTGAGATCCCACTTCTCCCAGAACAAGAGAAGTCTGGCTCCTACTGGGGCATGAAAGATTTCCGGCTCACTTCTTGGGTGGAAGTTTAGAGGTGGAGTTCTTCTTGGAGGGTCTGGGTTGAAAATGCAGATTGGCACGGTCTTGATGAGGTTTTGGTCTATTCCCCCGAAAGGGATGTTGTTGAAGCGGAGAGATGAACTTTGGGGCGAAGGATGCGGACAAAGAACTCTTGGGGCATTGAGATGACTGTGCCAGCAGATCCTGCATGGACTTCTTCTGCAGATGTGATGCGATCTGCTCAACCATTGACTACAGCAACACATGCGCCGAGTCCAGCGGCGAAAACAGTAAGGCAGATCTCTGAGACGATGTGACCCCTTTTGTGGTGAAGGAGCATCAAAATTCTTAAGAACTCCAAAGCTGAAGAGAGACACAAGTCCCAAAGAGCCGTCTCTTATGGCTTTATTGGCGCAAGAAAGGATGCCAAACAAGTCTGCTGAGAAGAGATCATCTAATCCCCTGAAATTCTCAATCTTCTTAGCAAGAGTTCCCACTGTCCATTACAAAAAGCTAAGAACTTCAAAAACTTTGAAGAGATTTTTGACAAGATGATCAAGCTCCGAAGACAAGAAGATGACTTTGGCCGAAGTGAAGGCTAACCAATGAGACCAGTCAACAAGTCCGGAGAAGTCCCCGGAGGGGGCAGCGACTCCCAGGGTGGGAGCTTCCCCAGTTACATATGGCCGATATTTCCTCTTGATCAGATGAGATGGGGGTTGGGTAAACGTTGCTTTCCCTTGCTCTCTCTTCAATGAGGTCAGTCGTCAATCTCCTGCATGGCTCTCCTAGAGGAAGACGAAAGTACCATCTTAGGAAGACAAACGTGTTCATCCGGAACACTTCATAAGAAAGGTAAAGGCACGAGAAGAAGGAATAGTTGGAGTAAAGAAGGTGGGATAGCTTGTAACAAGGAAACGAAGAAGAGACGCGTACGCTGTGGGTGGAGAAGCATCTTGGTCTGCATCCTCTTCATCCAAAGAGACCGGAGATACAGACAGGTCTTGAATAGGCTTCAAAGTGGGAGCTTTCTGAATGAAGCTCAAGATCTCGGGTAACTGGTCCTTGATGGCTAGAGAGGGGTCGTCCGATTCCACGGCAGGAACTTGATGTCCGAGAGAATGTCTTGAAGATGGCGCCGCGTGCTGAGAATACGCAGCTGGGCAAACAGGAGCAGGTGCCTGGCGCGCAGAAACCAGTGCTGGGTGCACGAGAGCGGTAGCTGGGAGCACGGGAGCCAGAGCTGGGCACACAGGAGCAGAAGCTGGGATCACAGGAGCCGGAATTGGACTCTCAGGAGCAGGCGCCTCAAGACGAGCCAGATGCTCGGGCGACAGGCACTGAGACAGATGCTTCTGATGTTTAGAATCCTTAGGCAAGTACAACAGTGGAGAATCCCAAGGGTGTGCCGGAAGTTGACAAGAGGCGAACACTGAGGGATCAACCCCGTAGCTGCAAGACAGAGTGGAAAATCCAAGGTGTCCCTGTGACGCTTGATCGGCAGTGGGGGAGCGGGAGCCGAGTCATCCGCATGCCTTTTCAATGGCTGGGATGAATCCAAGAAGCATCTACGACGCCCACGATCGGCATCTGAATCCAAGCTCGATGACAATCGGCGCACATCCAGTGACATGCCTTTCCAACGGCAATCATTGGTCGAAGCCTGGGAACTAGCAACAGGTTCGACAGAGGGGCCAGTAACCCATGAGCAAACCCCGCCAGCCTCCCTTGGACCTCTGGTATGTCTTCTCCCAGGAGCAGGGGAGTGGGACAGTGACCTTAGTCTAGAAACGCTGAAAGGATGGGAAACCACCTCCTCCATTAACACTCTGTCACAAGACACTTTGTCGTTGAACACTTTGTCCATCAGGACATGTAGGGACACCCCCATCTCTGAAACTGAATTCAACTCTAAACTGATATTCTTATCGAATTTGGATTCGATTCTAGATTCTAAGCTGGCAATGGCATCAGGGTCTGAAGCACGGGAGCTAGGCATGGGAATGGGTGGAGGAAGAGAGGGAGGACTGAGGATAGGAGAGAGAATGTCCTGGGGTAGAGGGAAGAGCAAGACTGGAGTCTTGCTTAGGCTTGGGGGAAGAATCTCTACTCACAGAGACCCTACTAACGGCATGAGTGGCCGGCTTCCTAAGCCTAACTTTCTCAAGTTTAATGAGATGGGATTCAAAGCTCTTCCAACTACAATCATCCCAATCCTTGCATTCAGAACATGTACTCTCCCTAGAACATACCTGCCCCCTACACTTAGTGCACATAGTATGTGCATCGTAACAAATCTTAAGTAATCTAGTCTTACAGCCCTTGCTACAGAAACGACGACTGAAAGCACTAGAATCCGACATAGCTAAACTAATATGAAAGTAAGCTAATTACAACATAGCTAAACTAATAGGAAAGTAAGCTAATTGCAAAGTACAAACCAACAAAAGCCACAGCTTAACAAAACTAAAGTGAATACTTCACCGACTTCAAGCAAGCTAAGAACAACCAGCAAATCTTGAAAGCATGAGCTCAGAGAATGACATGTTGTCGAGAACACAGCATAAAATAGAAAGACGCTGCTGGCTTCTGTCACTCCCTCACTCCCGTTGCAGTGGGTGGGGCCTGTCACCCCCACCTTGCAACCAACGTACTACCGCGAATTTTGAATTCAGGATATCGTGCGAGCATACAGTAATCGTCAGCTAAGTAATTACTTATTAAGTTACTTATATAAAATAATCCTGCCAAGCATGTCCCTCAATATAACATTTATAAAGCAGATTGGGAGCGATATGAATCCCACAATTTGAGTATACACAAGATCATAATGAAACAAATAGATTTATTATTGATTTCATTAAAAATGCTGCTGATAAAGCAATACCAAAATCAAAATCTCATCCAACAAAACACAAACTTCCATGGTGGTCTGAAAAACTAAGAGAGTTAACAAAAATGAAACGACAATTTGGAAGACAATTAGATAATCTGAACAGAAAGCTCAGCAAAATAAATAAAACATTACCAATACTGGAAGAAAATTTACAAAAACTGACTACAGTAATACCCCGAACATATGTGATTCGAGTTGTGTGAATTCACAGACACAAACTTTTCATTGGAACCTAACTAATTGTCATACACAAGTTTTTCACAGACACACAAACATTTGCGAATACTGAGAAACCCTGCAAAAGTGTTTATGTTTAATTTTTTTATGTAATTTATAAGTTTTCAAGCTTTGTGTAAATTAAATATCATTAATAAAAATAATTTCTCTCTCTCTCTTTTACTGAGATGAGATAATTTTTATGGTACATGTATACATTTATTTGTTTTGTGTGATAAATAAATTTTTTACCTATTAATAAGTACTAGTTTTCCAATAATAATAATAATACTAATAATATAACTGTAATTACACAATTCGTATGTGATACGTATTTTAAACAAACAAGTATCTTTCCCTCATCTTTTGTAACTCATTGAAGAGAAGCTCAAAGGCAAAGCTGTCCGATATGTCAATTTAACATGACAAGAAGGGGGAGTTTTGCCAATTACCAGGTCAAAGGATTCTTATGTAATTCTCTCTCTGTCCGTAATATAATTCATAAAAAGTTTAACTTCTTTTAAGTAAGGACAACTACCTTATCTCTCTCTCTCTCTCTCATTCTCCCTCATTCATAGTTAGTGCAACCTACGTATTGCCGTTCCTCTGTATGTCTTTACCTGTACAGTGGATAATTTAAAATTTATCTGATTTTACCTGTATCGACTATGAACTGTAAATGCGCCATTCTAAAACAGAGACATAGAGCATTTCAGAACAAAGAGAAACAGACAGAATAAAGTTTTTAACAACAATGTTGAGAAGACTTCTAAAAATAGATCAGTGGAATGGGGAGAGACAGAAATAGTATAAGTAATCTTCACATTCTCATATATTTTTTGTCAACCATTTGTTTCTTTTTTAAGGGTAATGTATTAAGCTAACTTTTAAATGAAATTACAGTAACTTTAATTTCATTCAAAAGTTAGTTTAATACTTTGGGAGCATGATTAAGGTCATATTTAGTGTTTAAACTCTAGAAATAAGCATTTATTAGCATTGTTAGAGACTGCCAAACTTACTCAGAAATTCACCTTGCACGAGAGGGTCTGGAACCTAACCTCGCGTAAGTTCGGGGTATGACTGTATATTATTAGAAATTGATATATTAAAACCTCTATATAACAAAATATTTGCAAAAATATGGGAAAAAATTCAGGAAAATAAATGGTACCCATGTTAAACCACCTAGACATGCCATATTAAAAGATGGAAAAATAATACTTGATCCTAAAGAAATAAGTAACGTAATAGGAGAAAACTTAACAAAAGTATGTAGTGATAGAAATTTAGATGAACACTTACAAAGAAAATAGTATAGAATTAATAACAATAAATTTTGAAACCACAAAAGATATGTATTATAATAAAAAACTTAATATGGAGGAGTTGGAATTTGCTCTCTTGAACAGCAATAAATCTGCCCCTGTAGGTGACAATATTTGTTTTGAAATGATCTGCCACTTAGCACCTTTGGCAAAGTCATACTTATTACAGTTTTATAATCACTTATGGTTTCGAAATTTATTTCCTGATGAGGGGCGTAAAGCTATAATTATTCCTATCCTGGAAAGGATCCCAGTAATGTAAACAATTACAGATCAATTTCTTTAATAAGTTGCTTAAGCAAATTACTAGAGAAAATGGTAAATGCTTGACTAACATGGCACATTCAAGAAAATAAAATTTTGATTCCCACTCAATTCGGGTCCCAATGTGGCAGATTCTCTATCTAACTTAGAAGACCACATACGAAGAGGATTTGAAAAAAAAAAAAAATTTCTATAGCCATCCTTTTTGACACTGAAAAGGCATATGATACTGCATGGAGATATGCAATATAAAAAATGTTATATAAAAACAACATCCATGGACGTTTACCCAGGTTTATCCAAACCTTTTTGACAAATTGCACTTTTCAAGTGAGAACTGAAAATGGTGTTCCACAAAGATGCATCCTTAGTGGCACACTGTTTACTTTAGCAATAAATGACATCCGTAATAATTTACCTATTTGAGTTAAAAGTAACTTGTATATGGATGATTTTGTCATATATTATTCAGCATCTCGCATAAAACATGAAGAGCGAATCATTAATAAAACTATAATAAAAATAGATGAATAGGCCTCATCTGTAGGCTTTAAATTATCCATATAAAAGACTCAAGCAGTAATGTTTATAAAAATAAAAAGTGGAAAAAAGGTAAAGAAATAGATTTAAAAATCAGAAATCATTCCATACCAATTGGCCTAACAGCAAAACTTTTGGGATTAGTATTTGATACTCACTTGAACTGGAAAGCCCACATAACATACATGAAGTAAAAATGTAAAAGAGCATTAAATCTAATAAAAAACTATCGAGCACTACTTGGGGAGCCAATAGACATACCCTACTGTACTGTATAAAGCAACAGTGCTGTCTATCATTGATTATGGAAGTGAATATATGGCTAAGCATCAGATGCAAAGCTGAAAACGTTAGACCCAGTACATAATGAAGGCCTTAGAATATGTTTAGGAGCCTTTACATCATCACCAAAGTCACCTTTACAAGTTGAATGTGGTGAACTACCTCTCTCTCTCTCCATAGAGAGTTTGTAACAATGAAGAGTGCCCTGAGAATTCAGACTAGTGATTCTCCAAACAAAAAGTTATTTGAATCACGAGATATATTTATTAACAATCATTTACCACCTTTCACAATTAGATCTAGAGGACTGAGTCACTGAATTTAAATGTATAGATACCTTCAATAGTAAAATTACCTCCTCCTTGGAATACGAATAAAATGAAAATTTGCACACACTTAAAATATTTATCAAAGAGTTACTCATGTGCCCCAAAACACCATAGACAACATGCAGTAGAACATGTAATTCGAAAAGGTCCACATTACGCAATATACGCAGACGGATCTAAATCTCAATACGGAGTGGAATATGCTGCAGTGTCCCAAGATAAAACATATCAGTTCTCTCTACCTGATACTGCCTCAGTATTGACAGCTGAGTTATGCAATAGCATCAGCCAAAAAAATTAAAGAAGCCTCATTTAATAATTTTGTGATTTATAGCGACTCCAGAAGCCCTATAGAAGCCATTCAAAGTTACAATCCAAAAAAACAATATTGTGCAACAAATTAAGTTTACACTCCATAAATTGTACAATACAGTAACGGAATAAATACTGAAATATATTGGATCCCTGCCCATGTAGGGATTACAGGAAATGAAGAGGCTGATAAAGCAGCTAAAGAGGTGGTCCACATGACAAGAGCTAATGTAAACATCCCTATTAGTGACTATATAAGATATATATAAAAATAATAATTGTAAGTAAATGGCAAAATATATGGAATGAAGAACCTGAAAATAATAGCTTAAATCAGATAAAATCCTGTATGGAAAATGAAGTTCACCATATCAGAGAGAGAGAAACACACAAAACTAATTCTGACGGGTCTTCAAATAAGCCATACTTGTTTGACGCATGGACATTTAATGAACAGTCCACATGACCCTCGTCCCGAATGCCCAGAGTGAAAGTGTTGATAAGTCACCTGCAGCAATTATCAAATTTTGGAAATAGATCAATGAAGGAAATTTTGTCAGAATCTTCTACATTTTCAGTAATTCCAATTTTAATGTTCATGAGGAATTGTGATTGAATTAATAAAATATAAAAATAAGTAAATAATAAAAAAACAAAAACCCTTACGGCATCTAATGAATTTTAAAACAACTAAATTTTAAAATGTTACTTACTTATTCTGAATTTTAATATACCTTTGAAGTGAGTATATATGAAAACACGAGTATAAATGTATTTATTGTGTGAGTGTGTTCCAGTATGAGAGCATGTGCGTTTGCGCAGTTTTTAATTTCATTTTCATTCATTCATCACCATACCGAATAGTCCCAATGCTAGGGCTCTGGCCTGGACCTGGCATTTCCTCCAAATCCTTCCGGCCAGCCCTATGAGAGCTGATAGTCAGGTAAGTGGTCTGATTAAACTACTTTAATAATATAATAATAATAATAATATGGTTGTGGAATTGTTCTAACATTGACATTTTTTATTCCACTGTCCAGTGTTTTGCAATGCACAGGCCAGCTCACGAAAGGCTTCCCATAAACTGGTTACTGAATAAGGTTCTTAGACTTCTTAGACTCCTTTCATCCCCTCAAATCAGTGGGCCCAATACAACTATAACTCATATGCTCCAAAAGGCAGTCTTCTTGACCACTTTGGCACCAGGAGCTCTCATTATTGAACTGGGCTCTCTTAAACAGGGACAACGTTCTATCACTTATACACCTAGCTGTCATCTACTGTTGTCTCCTGGCCAAGAATGAGAACCTTTTAAGGGGAAAATCCCCTTTTCTAATAAGGGAACTCAGTATTTCAGATAAAACATTATGCTTGGTTCAAGCTCTCGAGGTTTACCTAGATGTCACAGTAAACATCCCAGATGGTCCTGTTGTTTCTACACCCTAATACAAACAAACCACTCTCTCTCCATGAGTTGAGAATTAAAAAGGCAGACCCTTACTCCTGTCCTAAGTCGCATGACATCCAAAAGGTGGGTAGGCCGTTATTTTTCAAAAATGTTTCTTTTGAAGAAGTCTCAGAGTGTACAGGGTGGTTATTAGATGCAGTACTGTATTCCTAGACTGGAGAAGGAGCAATAATCCTACAGCCAGACCCGACATAATTAGGTAAATCACCTTAGAATCACAAGGGATAATACATATATAGTTCACATGTTGTTTCCTATTCTTTAATGGTAAACCCTAATGGGTATCCAGAATAAAGAAAATGGATGATAACCTATAACTATACTTTGGACCAAAAATTTATCTGGGTTGTTGGGATTTATTTATTAGGAGCTAAACCATTTCATCAACTGTCAATTCCTTTTGTAAGCTCCTTTGAGGACAAACAGTAACTACACTATAAAAAAATGACATTTTTATGATAAAATATGTTATATATACTTACCCAGTAATTACATCGCTGTAGTTTCTACTCGCACAGCAGCTTGAATTTCGAAATTCACAGTACAGTAACACTTCTCGCTAGAGTAGATTGGGTGACTAGACCCCACCCACTTTCTGAGGAAGAAGAGGAACAACTTAGCAACTGGCTTCAATTTGTTTTTGCTGAAATGTCCATGTGAGGGGAGGCAGGAGGGCTAGACTCGTAATTACTGGGTAAGTATATATAAAACTTTATCATAAAAATGTAATTTTTATGTCTGTAACTTACCCAGTAATTACATCGCTGAATCCCACATTGACAGGAGGTGGGAATTCAAGGACATATCTATTCCAATACATATTAGATTGATGCATTGAAAAAAGAATTATGCTAGCATTGAAATAATGCTTGTTGTTCCTTACTTGGTGAGAGAGCTACTGCAGGTAGATACTGACTCTGGTTGGTGCTCATCTCAACCTGTACTTGTGCTGGGGCAAGCAGCTGAGGAGTGCCACTACTGATATGGGACTTTCCAGCGAAGGAGTGCTCCAGTGGCTTAGAAAGTATGAGAAGGAGCTTTATGGCAAAGGATATTTCTGATGGCTGACAAAGTCTGAGTATTTGTCCCTGCCCAGGGAGCAGTACCCTAATTAAAAGACCAACCAAAACACCTAGTCACCTACACCATTAAAAACAAGAGACCATCTCCCAATCACTAAAAACTGGTGGGTACTTAAGTACACAGTACCCCCAGACTTCCCTGGAATTCAACACCAAAGTTCCAGACGAAGGTAACGGAGGATGGAAGGGGAGCTCCCTATGCTTCCTCCCCCAATATTGTTCCAGCAATTGATAAAGGTTGCAGGGTACTGCAATTATCATAAGTCACTTCAACTTCATGCATATAGTGCACAACAAATACCAACTTACATCACCAGTAGGTTGCTTGAAGTATAGAGGACAGGGACAAGTTGTGCTTATAAGCTTATGAGGTGGCAACTGCCCTAACCTTGTGAGCTTTTACCTTCAAGGAAGGTAAAGAGTCTTCTCCAACCTGGGAGTGAGTTTCCAGGATGAAGTCCCTTAAAAAGAATCAGATGGCGTTCTTTGAAAGCAGTCTAGTCGGTTTCTTGATGGAACACCACAGGTCCCTTGCTGGTCCTATTATTTCTTCGGTTCTATGGAGATAATATCTGAGAGCTCTCATGGGGCAAAGAGCTCTCTCCTCTTCTTCGGGACCAAGAATATCCATTAAATTCTTTACTGAGAAAGAACAATGCCATGGTTTTGAAGAAGTTTCGTTCTTCACCATAAATCCTCGGGTTAGAGAGCAAATTGTGTCACCTTAGGAGAATCCAACATTTTTGTCTACTGCATGGAGTTCACTAACCCTCTTTACAGTCACTAAAGCCAAGAGAAATCTTGTCTTCCTGGTCAGATCTCTCAGAGAAGACAAGCGAAGGGGCTCAAACTGTGAGCCTGCAATCCAACCGAGAACTACATCCAGACTCCATGCAGCTGTCTGATCTCTCTTAGGTCTGGAAGAGTCAAAAGACTTAATAGGTCTGAAATGTCTTGGTTTGAGGCGATGTCTAAGCCTCTATGGCAGAAGATGGTACTAAGCATAGACTTATAACCTCTTATAGTCACAGAGGATAGGCCCCTGGAAGATTTCAGATACAGCAGGAAGTCTGCTACCTGATTTAAAGACTTCTTAAAAGACGAGATACTATTTCTTTTGCAACAAAGTCTAAAAATGGTCCCATTTGCCTGGTATACCTTGCTTGAGGACTGACGTCTGCAATTGGCAATTGCTTTTGCCACGTCTTGAAAACCCTTCGCTCACAGGAGTTTGCAGACAGACGAAACCCTGTCAAGGCCAGAGTGGATAAGTTTTGATGAAACTTCCTGAAGTGGGGCTGTCTGAGAAGCCATGGTATCATACGAAGGAGTCTTGGGAAGTCCACAAGAAGAGCCAGAAGGTCTGCAAACCACTCTTTCTGTGGCCAGAAGGGTGCTATAAAGGTCATTTTGACATTCGAGTTAGCTTGAAGCTTGTTCAGTACCTTCCTTATCACACTGAAAGGAGGGAAGGCATATAGGTCTAGATTGGACCAATCCTACATAAGGGCGTCTTTTGCCCATGCATGCGGGTCTGGAAATGGGGAGCAATAAAGAGGAAGATGGTGGTTCCTGGAAGTCGCAAAGAGATCAAGGAATGGTGTCCCCCAAGTTTCCACAGGTTGTTACAGACCCGATCGTCCAGGGTCCATTCCATCGGGAGAATTTGTCGTTTTCGGTCAACTCGTCCACCAAGACATTCATTTTGCCTTGTATGAAACGAGTGACCAGTTTCGTCCTGTTCTGGTCTGCCCAAATCAGGAATGACCTCGCTGTCTCGAATAGGGAGAAGGAGTGAGTTTCCCCGTCGATTGATGTATGCTAGAGCCGTGATGTGTCCAAGTGTACTGTCACAACATTGTCGCGGGCTTCTTCCTCGAAGTGTAACAGTCTAGGTCTGGGTTCAATGGGAGAAGAGACTTCCCTTCTGCATACCTGTCTGCGGACTGCCACCACTGCAGATCCTCTATGATCTCTTCTGTTACTGATAAGACGTATGTGTCCGGGTATATTTTTCAGTCCCAGCTGATTTTGAGAAAAAATTGTAAGACTTATTTGTAATCTCCCTAACCTGATGAACTGTTCTGTTGACGACAGAGTGAACAACAGGCTCATCCAATCTTTGGCTGAACAGGTCTGGATTGAAACGAAGTGGCTGACTCTTTTCAGGCATGGCTCTATTCTTCTGTTTGATGGAAAAGCCTGAAAACTCTGTGAGTCTATCTGAATCCCCAAGTACAGAATCCTCTGAGAGGGAATCAGCTGGGATTTTGGTAGGCTTATCAGTGAGCCTAGTTCTTGAGTTAAAAGAAGGGTCCTCCAGATGTCCTGCATGCATTATTCCTTTTCGGGTGAACGAATTAGCCAACTGTCTACATAAAGAAGAATGTTGATTCTTACTAGATGAAGCCACTTGGCCAGTGGGGCAAAAACTTGGGTGAAGATTTGTTGGGCCATCAAAATACCGAAGCACAGGGCTCGGAATTGGAATAAAGTAAACCCCCTGTATTCGCGGTCTCACTATTCGTGGACTCATGCATTCGTGGATTTCTCTGTGGAGCATATCTACCCATCATTCGCAGAAAATTTGGCCATTTGCAGTATTTTTCACTGAGAAATATTCACTAATTACTGTATTTTCATATAATTTTCATGACTAAATGCCCTTTTTATGATAAAACTATTAAAATACTCAGGGTTTTTTGTGTTTAAACTATCAAAATAGGCAGTTCTAAGTGCTTTTAGAGGGGTTTTTAAGTATTCGGAGACCCCCGTATTCGCAGGGGATGCAGTACACATCCCCCGTTAATATGGGGGTTTACTGTACTTCATTCTTGAAAACGAACTGCAGATACTTTGTTGATGAAGGATTGATGGGGATGTGAAAATATGCGTCCTGCATGTCTAGGGAGATCATCCAATCTCCCTGACAAATGGATGAAGAACAGAACGATCCGTTTCCATTTTGAACATTGTCTTTTCGACGAAGAGATTCAGCACACTTATGTCGAGGACCGGTCTCCATCCCCCTGTTGACTTGGGGACTACAAACGAGGGCAGAACACTTCTCTGAACTGGCAGAGTAGGCCATTAATGAGACAGGTGTGTTGACTAATGTTGGCCTCTCTCTGAAGGGGATTGAGTATCCCTCCTTCAAGACTTCTACTATCCAGGGTTCTGCCCCTCGTTTACTCCATTTCTCCCAAAAGAGAAGGAGTCTGGCACTCACGGGTGCATGGAGGACTATCTCCTCACTTCCAAGCTGCAAGTTTTAAAGAGGACTTCTTAACTGCTCGGGAGGTGAAGTGAACAGTGGCCTGAGATCTAGAGACTGATCCCTGTCTACCTCCTTGAAAGGGCTGTCTCTGAAGAGGTGAGGCTGATCTGGCACTGATGGAAGACCAATCCCTGGGGCGTCTCATGGACTGTGCCAAGAGGTCCTGTGTTAATTTCTTCTGTAACTCTGAAGTAATCTTGTTGACCATAGATTGTGGGAAAAAGTGGTAACAGTCGAGAGGTGAGAAGAGAAGAGGTGACATATGTGATGCAGTAACACTCTTAGAGGTGAATGAGCACCAGAGCTCCCTCTTCTTCAGTATTTCCATGGAGAAAAGAGAGGCTAATTCATGGGAACTGTCTCTGACAGCCTTGTCCGTACAGATGATAACTCTCAGCCAATCCGACGTGCAATCTTCAGATAAGGGGGAGAAATCCTGATTCTTCCTTGCTAAGGCTCCCACGGACCATTCAAGGAAGCTTAACACCTCGAAAACCTTAAAAAGGTTTTTAAGGTGGTCCAATTCAGTACAGGAAAACAATTTTCGCCAAGGAGAAGGCTGACCTGTGTGCTGAGTCCATAAGGCCTGATAAGTCCCCCTAGGAAGAGGAGGCCACTCCCAAGGAAGGAGCTTCTCCATTGGTGTAAGACTGGTATCTCATTTGAAAGAGATGAGAAGGCAGAATACAAAAGGTGGCTCTCCCTTGATCCCGCTTCTCCGAAGGCCAAACATCAGTATCTTTTCTTGAGGATGAAGATAGAACCAACTTCGGGAGGTTGGAGTAATCACTTGGGTTACTCACCAAAAATGCTGATTGTGGAGGCACAGGAGTCGCTGGAGAAAAGAAGTTCAGGAAGGACAGCAGTAAATATCTCAAAAGGTCAGCGTAGGCTGAGGGAGTCGACTGCTGGCCTAAATCCTCCTCTTCCGAGGAAATCTGTGATGCTGAAGGGTCCAGGGGAGTTTTCACTGACGTCAGAGGTTTCTTGAGGAGATCCAAAATACTATTCAACTGATGCTGAATGGGAGCTAGAGAAGGATCTAGTTCTTCCTCCAGGAGAAGATCAGTCTTAGGCACGCAAGAAGATCGGAGATCAGGAATTGGCGCCGGGAGCTTGGAGTAATAAGTTGAACTGTCGAGGTCTGGTGCCAGGCGGGTGCCTGGGTGCTTGGGCACTACTGAGCATCTAGGAGTAACTGGACGTTTGGGTGCTGCTGGGTGCTCGGGCACCAATGGGCACTGCAGAAAAATACTGGTGTTCCCTAGAGGGAGGACGCTTGGAAGACAACGAAGAGTGCCTGTTTGGGAGCCAAAATCTGGTGGCCTGAGGGATGATCTGATGAAAAGTGTTCCGGACTGTCCCAAAATCTGCAAGATGGTTTGGAACTCCGGGAAAGTTCTCTAGGCCTCTTGATGGGGAGCGGAGATGTCTGATCCAAATACGCCAAACGCCTTTTAAATGGACGAGACTCCTTAGAGAAACACCACGACTGGCCTTTCTGGGACTAGAGGATAGGCGATGAATGTCCGAGATGCCTTTCAAATGGCTCTTCATCATTGCCTGGGATGCCACAGGCATTGGAGGGGGTGACTACCCATGGGCAGACCCCACCAACCTCCCTTGGGCTTCCAGTATACCTCCTCCCAGGATTAGGGGAGTTTGGCAGTCACCTTTGCCTATGAGAGTCAATGGGACAGGTAGCCACCTCCTACACTATCACTTCACTAACATTTTCTCATTCAACTTTTCTAATAGAAAACACACTGATTCCCCTAATTGGGATACTGTGTTCACCATAAGACCAAATTTTTTGTCAATCCTGGTCTCGAGCTTGGCGATGCGATCAGGTTCAGAAGTGTGGGAGCCAGGAGAGGGTGGTACATGATGACTGGACACAGATACATTGGATACAGGTGATGAAATAACAGGTCAATCAACACTTACCGACTTAGGAGTCGTATCCTGACCAAGCAAAGATTTACTCTCGGCTCTAGAAGCCGCTTTCTGCTTCCTATCTCTTTCTAGTTTTGCAAGATGAGAAACTAAAGTCTTCCAAGTCTTTTCATCCCAACCTACGTGTTCATCAAAAGTGAGATTAATATTGCATACCTGTCCTCTACAAGAAGTGCAAATAGTGAGAGTCATACGAACCTTTTCTTAATCTAGTATTGCAGCCTTTGCTGATACTGAAAACTAGACGTGCTAGAATCATGCATTGTCAAAAATCAGTCAAGTTACAAATACTCAGAGAAAAAACAAGTCTATGAAAAACAACACAGTTGGTAATTCTCGTTAGAGAACAACTGATCAACACAAACAACTAACGATCGGCAATTCCTGTCGAAGAAAAAGTTGGTCTACTCAAAGTCTCACTCTTTCAGTGTAAGTCTAGAAAAAGTAAAATTTAAGCTCAGAATCATAAGATAAATGAATAACCCTAAATAATAAACTTACCAAAGGCAACCATAAGCAAAATAATTCAATGAAAAAGAGAAGATAACAAGCAGAGGCAGTCAGAGATACAGCCCTCTTGTCCCAAGTCTTTGATATCCTATCACTGTACCAACAACTATTCTGGCTAAGACCAACTATAAGAGAATTCTGAGATTGGCTAGTCTGTCTTATGGAGCCCTGGAGGACCATGAGAGTGTAACTCCTTTGTTGACTCACAGTGGCTACCAAAATTAGGTTTTTCCTACATCAAAACCTGTTTTTTTTTCGTACACACAAACCTATAACGTTACCAAAACTTACAAAATCATCCACTGTGGCCTGGGTCTCCTCAGCACAGGAATGAGCTCATTCACATTTCCTCTGCAGATACATGTCACCATGCATGAGCAGCTTAGATGTACAAACACCAATAACAACAGGCAAGATAGGCTGTTATTTAATTAAAACATAGGACAGCATCTATGATTATTTTAATTCAAACCAGCCACATGTACGAAAATACATGGGTAATAGCCATACTATCAAATTTCCAGCAAAGATATACAGCATTCCACATAGAAAACTAAAAGCTATATACATCTACTTAACAAAGAACAAGTTCCTAACATAATTCATGACGATATGCCTCCATACAGAGTGATACACTGTAGTTATTCAGCCTTATTTGTACCTTTGAATGAATACACTTAAATAACAAATATTCATATTTCATTTACATACACAAACAATTGTTTTGCCAGGGGTGCCCTCCTCCTCTGCCCACTGAGATGCAGACTACTTTGCAAATGCAGACAAAAATGGAGGACAACAGATTGAGAGGGATTATTAATCTTACAGAAAACAACCTTAATCACAAGGTTGCCCACCGCTAATAATGTGTTTGTAATTAATGAAATAAGCAGTAATAATGGTTTTTATATTTCTATAATTTTATTTAAAATATTTACAGATTTTTGTAATCAATTAATTTACAGAAAAATCTTCCTCTACAGAGTAATTATCAACACTGATGATCTAAATCGACAAATCAAACACTGTTTTTTACCTGTGAAAAATTCCACAAAAAAAAACACATTTGAACAGTCTTTTATATGACTTGACTGGTAAATACCTCTATTTGTTAAATGTACACAAACACTTGAATGGTGTGTAACAGAACAGATTTCCCCATCTTGCAAAATATCATTAATCGTTAAAGCACTTGTCTTTAGGAAAAGTACTGTCATAAATACTTATTGTAGTTCAATTGTATAGCAAATTGGTCCATTACATGTACATTAAACCTATTTCACATATGTGATTCATATATGCTAAAGATTCAAGATAATTATAAAAGATGAAAAACTTATTGATGACAACTAGCATCACTAAAGGCTATAGGATGCTAATGGTTGACATATCCACACATGTTTGATAGTAAATCTTCTGCAGTATTCTTTCTTTGATTTAGACCACAAAACAAACATGACATACAAAGGATTGCTGAAGTCCCTTCTCAATATAATTAAAAAGGTTTGTAAAATGTACAAGCAAAAATGCTTTCACTACACAGTACCTTATATTATTTTTATGCCACTGACTATTTTAATCTAACATAAAATTACATGTAGAAAACAGATTTTTCTCATTCTGGATTTCATAAAAAAAAACACACACAATTTTAGAGCTTTACTAATATTGAAGGTTCCACGTGGCTTGTTTCCAGTTATTTTTAATAAGCTAATGACTGTGCATATGAATATCTAAAACTCATGGTTTGTACACAATTAGACAGCTGTAGCTCAAAATTACCTTGTGATCAGTCTCTAATTGCTGCCTTTACTCTTTCATCTAAGTGGCTACCATCACAAAATGGTGGATTTTTTGTCTGTTTACAGTTACAAAACCATACATCCATAGTCTTTGGTGCTTTGAAGACTATCGGATACTGCTTGATTTTTAACTGAGTATTCAAATGAGTCCCATCACACATTGGCTGGAAAAAAAAAAAGATATAATTGAAAGGCTTTGACTAAAAATAATTTTTAGTCAGTGTTTAAGATTTTTATTTGAAATTTCATGAAAAAACTGAAAATTACTATTCAGAGAGAGAGAGAGAGAGAGAGAGAGAGAGAGAGAGAGAGAGAGAGAGAGAGAGAGAGAGAGAGAGAGAGAGAGAGAGAGAGAGAGAGAGAGAGAATCATCTTAGGAGCAGAAACTTCCCTAGCCTATCAATAATTGACTGTTTCCAGCCATAAAGTGATTTTCTGGACAAGAACAATTTTGAAGGAAATCAAGGATATAGTACATCTTGTGCAAACTCTCAAGATTTTCAAATTTACTGACTCTGACATATACTGCATATGGATAAACTGTGCACCATGTGGTACCATAAGTTCTTCTATTAACAAATGCATATATGGCTCACCATTGGTTTGGGGCACATGACCAAGGTATGACAAGGGCTAAAATAACTATGTAATTTATACCTGCAACATAAATTTGGGGATATCTGTGATAATGACCATTCACTTATCACTACACTAACCATTTTCAGTATTCTGTATGTAAACTCAGCTGACTGCTTATTTTTTTTTGTCATTTAAAGTGAGTTTTTACTTTCCTTGATAGGGAAGATTTGGAAGATTTTCTCCTCCAAAGAAAAAGCTTCCTCCAAAAAACCTGAGTTTACAGTACAGTAAACCCGCCGTATTCACGTTCTCACAATTCGCACTCTCACCTATTCGCAGATTTCTCCATGGAACATATATACACATTATTTGTGGAAAATTCGCCCATTTGCAGTATTTTTCACTGAGAAATATTTACTAATTACTGTATTTTCATATTTTCATGACTAAACACACTTCTTGTGATAAAACTATTAAAATACTCAGGTATACTGTAAGCATTTATAGAGTTTTTTGTGTTTGAACTATCAAAACAGGCAGTTCTAAGTGTTTTTAGAGGGGTTTTAAATATTTGCGGATTTTAGCTATTCATGGGGACGGTTTACTGTATGAAAATATAAAAGTTTTTATCAACATAAAGCTTCCAGTGTTTTTGTCTTCATGTTTATAGAATGATTAAAATTATACTGTATGTTAAAAATAATACTTATCCAACT